>JZLH01S0025068.1:1399-30515 GCA_001188425.1 Eucidaris tribuloides | reverse complement strand
ATGGTACAAATGATCCTTGGGTAATACCACATGTGTGTTGATGAGGATGATGAGGTCAAATGTCATGTAGGGGTCATAAGGTCAAATGATGTATTTCTGCATCAAATTTGTTCAAACTCAGAACAAAAGATCAGTGGGAAATACCACATGTTTTGTTGATGAGGATGGAGAGGTCAAAGGTCATCTAGGGGTCAAAAGGTCATATTGCATGTTTTATTGATAGCGAAATCAGGCCAGACTTGTGTGTAAAATATCTCCTGTTCATTAGATCTACTTCTTTTCTTTCTAAAATGTCAGTACATTTCGTGTACTCCATACCTATTTGTTATAAATTCTCAGTGTTTGATAATATATTAGTCAAAGCTTAGTTTGACCAAGGAGGTATTAGAGAGATTGGAGTCCCAACAAGCACTAATAAATTCAAACGGCTGTTGGATTTCTAAAGATGTACAAAAGAATTTTTCAGGTGCTTTAGTTTTTTTGATGTTGGGTGTCCCAAGCTGCCAACTTCATAGGAAGAGCTGAAGATGAGTTTGGACATTTGGTAGCATTTTGCAAAAATTTCACTTGTTTCCCGGTTAAATACATAACTAATTGAAAACATGGCATGAGAAATTTACTTTCCAAACTTCAATCAAAATCGTATTTTGTGGAAAATGTTGGAAATCACACCCTCCTTTCATGTCAATTTTGACACATTTCCCATCAACTCCGACAGATAGATTTTAGATATTTATTTATTTCAAATGTAGTTCTCATTGATAAACTACGTCAAAATATTGCCCAGGCATGTCCAGTATGAGTAATTTTCATTTATATTTCATGGGTTTTTTTGCCTATTTTCTATTCGCATGTCCCTCAAGCTTGAAGATTGTGTGTTCACTCATTCTTTTACTATTGGGTACAGTGAAAAGTAATTATCATTGTAAAAACATCCCTTCCTTTGAAAGTGGCTGGTAATTATACAGTCAAGCAGAATACTTTTGTCTGGCCACCTGCAAGGTAGATCTAGTTAAGCGCGTACGCGACATATTTTCAAGTGGCGACTTCGAATATCCAGTAAAGGCTCTGTGAAAGTTGTGTAATAGCTCCTTGGTTTGACTAAGCTTTGTCCAAATTATAGTTCTTGCACCATCACTACATATGACTTTCATTTGACTGTTTTTTTTTACATCATTCAGATACTATCTTGTACAAAGTCAGTAATTTCTTGTATTTATTTTCAAAATAGACTGGTTTACTGAAATATTCAAATTTATGGATTTTTCTCCCACAGGTAGTGAGTAATAAACCATCCATTAACCTATTCAATGCATAGAATCCAAATTGTGGAAATTAGTTGTTGCTTTGTCTGGCAAGCTTTGGACAAGCTGTATTAAAATGGTGTCCATAAGGTTTGAGTGTGTTGATAATTTGTAATCAAATATTTCTTTCTTTGTATTTTAACTTAGGTCCTGCAAGAAACACAAATCCAGATATCGCCACTACTCTGTTGACAGGTATTTACTTTTTCTGATTTCATTTTTCTTTTGGAAAAAGTTTTCACTTCCCATTGCTCATGCTGTCTTCTTAGTTTTACAAAGGAGATGAACACCAAAGTGCTCGGCAAAATAAATCTTCTAAGCATGTTTCTTATGATTGTGGGATATTGCAGTGTTGTAAGACTTTGACTGTTTGTTCCTAGACCCAGACCGAAACCGAGACTTGCACCTCCAAGACCGAGACTTTGAGTTTCGAGACCGAGACCTCCAAAATTTGGTCTCAAGACCGAGACAAAGACCTCGAGATTGCAACACCGTTATATTGTTGGTGAACAAGTTCTCAGAATTGTCTGTGGAGTTTCTGAAAAAAACTATCATATCTTTCAATGAGTTGATATCCCAATCACCTAATGTGTGAAACCATCTTTTCTTTGGAATTGCAGATAGTTTACAAAGAGCTCCAGGCAAGGGGAAAATTATTCTGAGTGCTGGGAATCCCAAACTATCATATAACTTGCTTCAAAATTTTGGACGTAAGTATAGACCTGTTGATGTTCAAAAAGTTTTGTTCCCACCGATCAAAGTTTGTGAGGGGACCATGAAGCAAGCTACGTACGTGTGTGTGTTTGTGTTTGTGTGTGCTTGAAATGTTAAAATTTGCTTTTTCTCTGTAACTTGTAGGTCGACTTTGATTCTGTTTGGTTTATCTGATAGGACTTGGTGAGGGCTTCCAAATTTGTACACAGAATTCGGAAATTCAGTAATTATGCAAATTTATGCAAATTTCTTTAAAATTAATAAGAAATGCTACCTCTACATTTCACAGCGGATTTGATTTTGTTTGTTTTATCTGATAGGGCTTGGTGGGGGCTTCCAAACTTTTACACAGAATTCCGAAATTCATTAATTATGGAAATTCATGTGAAGTTATTTGAAATTAATGAAATATGCTAACTTCTCCTTTATTTCACCACAGATTTTGTTTCTGTTTGGTTTCTCCGATGATAGGGCTTGATGGGAGTTTCCAAACTTCTACACAGAATTCTTTAATTCATCAATCATGTAAATTTTGGTGAATTTATTCAAAACTTATCAAGAAGGAACTGTCACGTATTACAACATTCATGCCATTCCACACATCTACACTCTCGGTGGGGACGTATTACACACTGCGTAATTTACTGACTCACTTGCTACCACAACAAAAATAACTTCATTGGATTTATGTTTATTGTAGCCGTGTCAATAATAACAAAAAGAAGAAGAATTTACATTTATGTATTTACTCCAAGTTATTATGGAAAATGGTTCACAATTGGAACCATTTTTGCTATATTCCTATAATCACTATAATCTGTTTTGATTCTTTGTGACATTTTTGTTTATGAATGTGGTAACATTTGAAGGATTTAATTTACCATTTGTTCTGCCAACGTTATGTGTTATTCAGTTTGTAATATATGTATATGTTGACGAGGTTGTTACATCATTGTGCTATGAGTATAACTTGATCTATTGTGTATGTTTTTGTCCCGTGTTTCATGTGCATTAAATCAGAATTGAATTGAATACTGTCTTTTGCATTCTACCACAGAAAATGACAACATTGATGACAACATCGCTCTGACCCAGATCTCCGGTAATTACTGATTATGGATTATTGATAATTATTGTATTTATTGATTTAGAATTGATTTTAATTATTTTCATTTTGCATGATTCCATTCATCTGATAGAGATCAATATTATCTGCTGACAATGTGACTGTGCACACAATGCTCAATACCAGCATCTTTGATATGAAGAGATCTTTATGCCTCTTCAATATCACTGTTTGAAATTTCAATTCCAACTTTACTCATGCATAAAGTTTGTACAAATGTGATTTTTCTCGATAACTCTTTAAAAAAAAAAGCAAATTAGATGAGATAAAATTTGTCAGAAAGTGCAATTCTGTTTTTATATGACACCAAATATGCATTTTTTTAAAGAAAATTTAATCCAAAAATCAATTTTTTCTGATACTACCAGCTCAATGAATATATTACAGACATGAGGATAGTTAATCGCTCATTTCATTGTTCAAGTGAAAAATAATCCTGTACTGTCCCAAAATTTAAAATGTTCAGGATAATAAAAAGCATGGTTGCCTTAATGCCGTAACAAATGGGTAGGCTTAATTTTAGCTAGTGACAGGGGCTCCATGTTTTGATACTGAAATGTACAAACTGGATAGTAGAAAATCTGGCTTTCTAGCATCTAGATTAGTTCCATGACATTTACTCCAGAGATAATTGCTCTGCTGATTATTTCATACAGTCATACACAAAACCTAATCCTATTCTGAACTAGAAACCCAATGGCTATTCCTAACCCTAACTGTTTGACTTCTGAGGTGTGGTCACTGGAGCCACTGTCACCAGAGCAAATGCTGTGTCACCTCTTGACAGGGCTGCCACTCAAAATTTTGATTTCCCCCTACGTCGCATGTGTATTTTCCCCTACGCACACCACTTTTCCCCTACGCCTAATTATCACAACTTTCCCCTACGAACTCATGTTTTCCCTTAGAAAATTAACTTTATCCTTACGAAGGTGTGTTTTCCCTACAAAATAACCTTAGTAAATGCAAAATATTGATCGCTATTTCTTCGCTGGAGATGAACAAAATGGACGAATATATAGGAAATCAATTGAGAATTCCAAGAATATTTCTGAAAATTGTCAAAACCCCCTACATCCCCTACAAATCATCAAAACCCCCTACGTTTCCCCTACGGAAGGTCATTTTCCCCGTAGGTATCCCCTACAACCTATGCAAGGCCAAAATCTCCTACGGTAGGGGATTTCCCCTACGAGTGGCAGCCTTGCCTCTTGATTACATTTAAAGATTGGGTTCAGGATTTGCACACCAGAAAATGGCTAAAATCATTCTCAATGTGAAGATTAGTATAGATAAACACCTCTCATAGAACTTTCTGGTAGAATACAATGTTTTGGTAAAAATCTGGACAGTTAAATTTCAAAAATTGCAAAGTGATGACCCATGCACGGGTCGTTCTGTTAATTCAAATTTGTTCAGTCAGCCGATAGAGTTCAATAGAGTTGGACCATATCAGAATATGTATTCAGCCATTGACCACAGTGCTCTGCTGGCCATGCGAACATACACATAACTGTGTTCTGCAACTTGAGCAAAAGTTAAGCTCGCAGAGAGAACAATATTCTGGTTGCATATCATTATTGGTTTTTCTCATAAAACAACACGTTCATGACATATGGATCTCAAACTTTCAACACACTATTTGTAAGTCCTTAACTACCGTTTGGTAATGATAATGAAGGGAAGTGATGGTCTTGCAAATCCTGAACTCAAGCTTTAAAACTCAATTTCACCAAAACTTGAGATACAGCATTTTGTCACTGAAGTGATGATTCTTACTTGGACCTGTTCCTTATCTCGTAGCTCCAAGGACCAGAGGAAGGCCATCCAGCACCGATACCTCTTCCACCGATACATCTTCCACCACGGTGTCCCCTTACATCAGTTCACTTGTCCAGTCCAGTATTACAGGCGGCAATCAAAATCTTGCGACCTACTTGGTGGACTATTCAACTAACAACCAAAACGTCGAGACGATCAAGAGGATATGTAAGTATTTAAAGTTACAGCAATCTGATTTTTCTTATTGCCACAAATTCGTAACATAAATACTTAAAGGTGAATGACATGATTGGGGATAGTCCTTAACTTGGGGTAAAACTATTCTAGAATCAAGTAAACTATGCGAGGATTCTGCAGAGAAAATACTGTAGTCAAAAGTTGACTCATTTTAAAAGTACTTTTATCAGTATGCGTTGTGACAGACAAATATTTTGTTGTATAGCTTTCTATGGGATTAATTTCTCTCGGGGTTTGAGAAAATAAAGTCCTGGTATTTTTATGTTTGATTCTCCTTAAATGAACAAATTCAAGACAAAACCTTCCAGCCAGAAGATACGCTCCAGGTGATGCATAGGCTGGTATATCTTTCGACCAGTTTGGTTCTAGTGGCATTTTTCTTTTTCTCCCAATCATGTCACTGCCCTTTCAAATATATGAAATGTAGATAAAGTTCTTTTACAGTGATCGCAAATGACAACTTAATAATGCAATTACATGGTTCGGAGCCAATATGGAAATCAAGGAAACCGGGAAAATGAATTCAGTAAGGGCAAAGTCAGGGAATTTGAGAAAAGTCCCTCAAATCAGGGTAAAATCAGGGAATTTTGTTTGTCCAGTGGTCAGACTCTCTCATCTTGTGTCCAAACCATGGACATGAGGTAAGATTGAAATATGCAAAGCAAAAAAATCTCAACATGATGATCAAGAACTTGAAACTTAAAACTCGTCATCTGGACTTTATACTTAGTTGTTGAAAAGCGATGTTTTGCGTCCTATCCTGGACACTTCATCAGGCCGACTGATCTTCGGCGGCAATTGGTTGTTGACCCATGACGGGGTTGAAGAATTTCGGAAAACGTCGGGTAATCCTCCGAACTGCCGAGTTGTAGGCCTCGGCTAAGTTGTCCCGCAGGTCCCTTCCCCTGTTGAGAGATGAGACAACTTATTAAAGCAATTACAAGGTTTTGAGCCAACATGGAAATCAGGGAAACCGGGAAAATGAATTCAGTAAGGGCAAAGTCAGGGAATGTGAGAAAAGTCCCTCAAATCAGGGCAAAATCAGGGAATTTTGTTTGTCCCGCGGTTAGACTTTCCCTTCTTATGTCTAAACCATGGACATGAGTTAAAGGCAGTGGATCTCATTTGCAAACAACCCCGCAGACCAGGAAAAGATAACCCATGCCCTTAGGCTAATGATGAAGGGCATGTCTGTGAAATCTGGAGGTCAGTAATCACCTAGAATTTAAAATATGCAAAAGAAAAACAATAGCTGTTTAGTGTACATTCTATGGCAGGAATTGTTTCCTCGCGAGAAAAAATTCAAATCAGAGTCTAACAGTCAGTATAATTCTACTAAAATTGAGTTTCTAGCTCTTATATTTTGCTAAAGGTTCCCAGATGGCGTCTTCTTCTAAGTGCCATTATTTTAGGCATGCAAAAGAGATGCCCTGCCTTTAAGATTGAAATATGCAAAGCAAGGAAAATATCAACATGGTGATCCTACAATGTTTAACTTCCATCAGGGAAATATCAGGGAATCTTATTTCCATGTAATGCTGAGAGCCCTGAATTATGTTCATGTACCTACCTAAGGCCTAAAAAAAATTGTTGTATTGGAGTAACGGCTCACTGAAAAATAGGGTAGGTAGGGCGGTGTGTTTTTTTTTTACTTTATGGTCCACTATCAGCACCCAATGCTTTCACTTTATGAACTATAAGCCTACAATCAGCCAATTCGGAAGCCACTGTTTCTTGCAATAGTTCATCAATGACATCATTCAAGCGAAGTTGAGAAGGACACTGAAAATAATTTTTGACCCAAGTGTGCCCGTTACCTTTACTGCGTAATACGCCATGTTGAGGTTAACAGCTCGATCATCGCCAGCTACATGTAGTTGGCGCGGCTAGAGGCTATAGCTAGCGAGGCACCATGGCACACAAAGTGCGTTGTATGCTGGCTTATGGCGGGAAAATCGCTGTTTTGTCCGCAACACTTCCTGGTTTTCAATTCGATCGCAAAGTCAGCACAATATGCGATATCGATACTATCGACAGCAATACAAAGAAAGAAAAAATGTAGGGTCAGGGATATTTTTAGGGTCGGGCGGGTTACGCCAATACAACAATTTTTTTTTCAAGCCTAATTTCTCAGACTAATTGGATACATCTTGTACTGTTTTGACTTAAAGACACAGTCTAACATTGTGAAGCTTTAAATTAAGAATTGTCAAACTTTTCTATCTGAGCTACATAGTAGTGTTTGAATGGACAAATAAACACCCTAGAATACAAAAGTTTGGAAATTTTTGTTGCCACTGGGAAGATATGAATGAATAAACAATAAGTACTCGGGCCAAGTACAAAATAGCCTAGATCTACATACAGTAAGTCTATGGGGGAAATGGGCAGGTGAATCTAGTCAACTTACGATTTTCACTTTTCTTAAAGGGCAATTCCAGGCAGGAAACATCTAAATTTAGTCTGACTACCCATGAAAAACTGATTTGATTGATTTATGAGCGTCTATTTGATCAATTCTGCTAGGCTTTCTGGAGGTAAGCTTCCCTCCACGCTACAGCAGATTTGAACAACACCGTGGGTCGCGCCATATACAGAGCTCTCTGAAAAAGCGTGACGTAGTATGCGATCGGGCATTTGCAGGGTTGTGATTGGTCCACACTGGTAGTCACGAAGATTCATACCTAGTGATACAAAATATTATATTTCGTCGATATGTTAACATCACAAACACAAAAAACATTATATAGTGTGATAATAATAATTACTTTCATTAAATATACTTTTTACGTGTCAATTGAACATATTTTAACAACTATTTTCATGTAATTTTGACATCGATACGACGCAAGCGAAAACGGCACTACCAGCGTGCACTCATCATCACTAGCTGTACGCGCGCGTATCACCAGCTGATACGTCGCGAATTGTGTATGTTGTTTATCGCAGCTTTTTCACCGTGTACGAGATCGACGACTTCTTACTATCTACATCGCATATTTTTCCGGCACAAATTGGCGAATCAGTACAGCAGCAATTATTGCAATAATGTCTGCATCTGGCATGTCTGGGGGACGGAGACCTACTTGTACGCCGTACAGTTTCGAACCCGAGTACACCCCAGAAGAGCTGGAACAGCGGGCTGCTGCACATGGTCGTGGACATGGTGAACGCGAACGCGAGCTGGAGGCCGAGCCCGACCAGCAGCCTCAGCCGGACCGAACAACAAGCACAGACGGCTGGTGTACCTGCGGGCGGTGTGGGGTAATGCCAACGCAGCGGGAATGCCTTTGTTGCAAAGAGATGCAGTCATGCAACAGATTTGGCCCAAACTGCATTACTGAACACGAGGATTTCCCAAGAGTTTGCCTCGTCAGGGCAGTACTACGTGCTTTCCTAATTGCCAGGAATGACATACGTGGACACGTGAGAGTAGTTCCAGATGAACTTGACAACAGGTACTAGATCTATACTAAACTAGGAAACAATCTAACGTTGATCTACAATTACAAACTAATGTTAGACCCCTACACATTATTATAATTTCTATCCATGTTGATGCATCATTTACTTTCTTGATGAAGTAATTCGTTCAAATTTCAGTAAGCTAAGAAGACAGAAAGTGATAATAGTCGTGATATTGTGGTATGGTCATGTGCCAAAAAGGGGCGTCGTGTCCGGTGTCGTGTTTGAAGTGCCGCTCCGACTCTCTTGACTCTTCCAAAATTAAATTCTGATGCCGCTGGCGGCTGACGTGATAGTCACCTACAAATTTTAGACTTTTTAATGTAAGAAATGAAAGTGTTTTGAACGAAATGTTCATGCCTGAACTGAAGTTCTCCAGAAATGATGTGGATTTATGCAATAAACAATAAAGCTGAAAGTATGTTGTATATCTAATTAGAAATGCAATTTTAGGACTTGTATGAAAATTGTCCACAAAGTTAAGCTCACACTCCCCTGAATGGTATAGTGCTATTTTAATTCATCAACCAGTTGTTTATAATGATATCTTTTTGTGTGTTTGTGTGTTTCTGTTTGTGCAGATCCTACCGATATTCCAGCTACCGGCTGTTCACTTACTGGCTACATGGGCGGCTTGGACGAGGTGTGCGCAAAGTAATACCAGCCTGTGCTGTTGTGAGAATACGGCGAGAATTTCCGGAGGCTAATGGACAGTACGTTGGTTTCAAGCTAAGCCCAGATGGAGAAGAGTTGGAAGTACCTGAGCAACTGGCAATCTAGACTGAGACTACATGTACATGTGCATGTATAACAAGTGCTTTATTCCTGTACGTTTATTTCATTATGATGTTATTTATTTATCTAGTTACATGTTTACAGGGCTGGATCTTGACAATTCTTTGTTCTAGCCAGTCAGGCAGGTAACTTTGAAAAGTAACCAGCCCCAGAGGATATTACCTACCCAACTGCAACATACTGTACATGTAGTGTAGGATCAGCTTGTATAAAAATTTATCCAACAGCCAGTTGGGTAACTTTCTATTTTTACCTGCCACTTGTGACATCATGTACCATGATGCATGGTGGGTGTTAATATCCAGTCTAGTTCTGCGTATTTGTTTATTTTGCACTTATATTTTTACTGGTATGAAAAGTTCAGATAAAAAAAAGAAAAGGAAGAATTGCTGAAAGTTCAATACATAAAGTGTGATTAGTAGGATGTTTGCAACTTACATTTAAATTTATTTTCAATATGCAAGACTGTTCTAATGCATTTACATTTTTCTGATACATTATTCTTACAGTATTTAGTCCATGTTTCCAAACACTATACAGTATATTTGCCATTTTCATGGTAATTGGTATTACATGAACATCTCGCTTTTGTTGCTGTGTTATACATGTATTTCATCAATGAAGAAAGCAGAACTTACATGTATTTGTAAACAAATTCAGTTATGTAAATCATCCATTATTTGTCAATTTTTGGTCCAGCCTTTATGAAAAGGAGAATTTTTTTTTCTGCAAATTTTAATTATTTGTTTTTATATACAATTTAAGATAAAGGGGTATACACTTCTATTGGATTTTGTCTCATTGTATTTTTTTGTGTTTTATTTAAATGCAAAGTGCAAGTCTGCCCAATATTCTTGTACCTTGGTTCTTTTTATGTATAAAAGAATGACATGAAAATAGGGGGAATTTCCATTGCAAAAACTTGTTTTTTAATACTGCGTCATCAAAGTGTGTAGTACAATGTTTTGTCAGCTGAAACAGTTTTAACATGATAAATAGTACAATATAATATCGTTCACATAATAAATGTGTATTTGTATAGTGTGGCCTGTGTATGTAGAATGTCATGAAATGTTGTGATATACATTTACATATACAGTAGACTCTGCATAAGTTGACCTTCATAAGTCGAATAATAGCTTTAACTCAAAGCATTATTTCCGACCAGAATATGCAAAACATGTCTTATTTACATCTTCAGAGTCAAATTTTGCCAAAGTCGGACAGATTTTTGTGGTCCCAAGAGAATCGACTTAGGCAGAGTCACCTGTATGTGGTTAGTCTAGATTCTGGCCTCTTTTTATTAGATTTTTTTTTGGTCGCCGATTATACCCATTGCCGACTATTTGCACCAAGCTGCTGATGGCGCGAACCCAGAATTTGACCGCCCGAGAAAAAAAGATTGCTCGGGCGGTCAAATTCTCGGGGTCGCGCCATCAGCGGCTTGGTGCATATAGTCGGCAATGGGTATAATCGGCGACCAAAAAAATTCGAATAAAAAGAGGTCAGGAGCTAGACTAGTATGTGGTACTCCCTAGAGCCAAGTTCTTTCATCGACCCATCTTCACTATCTCCCAATCCCTTTCTCTACTGCAATCTTGCGCTACAGATATTCTGGGGACGGGGGGGGGGGGCGGGGGGGGTGGACGGGGAGGGGACCGTTCACATGTAAATGACACGGTGATGTGCAAGTTTGTGTTAGAATTATTTTGGTTGGTTTGTCATAGTTGAAAGTACAGTCATCAGAATGAAGCACCAGTTGCATATATCCATTTCAAAGGGGGAGAAAATCTGTCTCATGTGCATGGATGTGTTGCATGAACATGCATTCCCGCAGTCACACACACACACTCGCACAGGCACATGCACACACACACACACACACACACACACACACTCGCACAAGCACATGCACACACACACACACACACACACACACGGTATTTATACACACTCGACCATAATATCAGGGTTGGCATATTTCCCAAATATTTGTCATATTTCCTGGACACATTCTGTTATCAAATTGTGTTTTCATGTACAAAGTCAATGGGAGAAATTTATATTTCCCGGAAAAGTGAGTGGGAAATACGATTCTGACAGGGACACATGCCAACCTTGAATCATTTACACACGACATACATACACACATACAAACTGGAGATGGTTTAACTAGTAGAGAAAAAAAAGACCTAAAACAGATTTTAGGATGGACTTTGAAGTCATGAAGTAAAATTTGTTTCTGATGTTCACGATCTGCTCTCATTTTGCACATAACCTCTAAACTATGTGTGTATGCATGTGTGTCAGAGTGCTGTGTGTGTGTACGTGTACATGTGTGTGTGTGTGTGAATGAGTATGTGTGTGCATGCGTTAGGGGGGGGGTGGGGGGATCATTCCGATGTACATACCATCCCTTGCCCACAAGAATTGCCACCTCCCTCCAGGGCAGGAGACCTCCCATGGACTTTGCACATGCAACGTAACCAACTCAGAAATTTCATTTTCTCACTCATGATCTCCTCAGTCATGTCTTGCTATCAAATAAACAGGAATGAAATTAATGAAATAGTCAAGCAAAAATTACAAAGCACAAATGACACTTTTATTGTCACATATAAAGTTTTCACTTAAATTTGCTACTACATGTACATCTCTGAACATGAGCACATTCTTTGGCAACATAATTCTGCTTTTCGTTATGTTTAATGTATCATGTTCAGTGAAAGTCAACAAACCAAATATACTTTTAGAAATATATATTTCAAACAACATGAAATATAAAGCAATGTATGAAGAGTTTCATTTCATACTTATCTAGCCTCTCATTTCTTCCCTTGGTAAAATCAACGTAGACAAATAAATATATATGTACTTGGAAGAACAAATCATTTCAGTCATACATACAGATCATAAAATGGTTAAAACTGCAAACATACATGTGGAGGTATTCTGATAAACTTATCATTACATCTTACAAAATAGTAATAAATACCACGTAAGTCCTGGTACATGTTTTTTGGAAGGGGACGGGGGGGGGGTGGACCCATGAGAAGAGTTTAGTGCAAGCTAAACATAAGATTGAGTACTTGCAGAACAATATAATTGTTTTATCAACTGTTTTCAAACCTTCCGTGAACATGTCAGTATAGTACAGTAGAGAGTAGTTGAAATCAACAGAACACTTCACTTTTAAAAATGCACATGTTCAAACAGCCAATACTACTGCAATTTATTACATTTCAAGTGGATTAGTCCCACTCTATAATTTTAATGTAAATGTAATTACTTTCACCTGGAAACGAATGTAATGTGCAATTTTCATCACAAAATTTCTGTTCCAATAAAACAGTTCTCTGGTTTCTTTTAACCTAAAATTTGAAGAAAAAAAATGTATTTATTTGAACTTGCCATCACAAACAATTAAAACAAACCTGAAAGTAAAATCAAAGTATTCCCCATATCCTGCATGTGTACAAAAACATGAAGATTTTTTTTTTTAACATGGAAAATCCTGCACATTCTGCCTCACAACAAATTCACATAACTGAAGACATTATTAAAGCTTGACATCACATCTTACAAAAAAAAAAATCTGTAAAAATTATTGATAAAAACTGCTGTTTAACAAGAGTTAGTAAAATATGAGGGAATGTGTAGATCTTCATGTCACATTGTCATCACAAACTTTGGAATTAAATGAAGCATCAGATATGGAGAATGCATCCATTCATAATGGTATAACAATTTTAAGTTTTCACATGAAAAATCTTGCCCTTTGCAAATCAATCAAATGTAAACAAATGCATGACAGTATTCATATTAACTTGGTCCCTCTGGTAACATCACTATATACATTGAAATAATACTTTTAGCAAGAGAGTCCCGTTCACCACAAGATAAATCAACAGCTGCTGGTCAAACATTAGTACTTGTCAACAATCAGCTGAACTGACTCAACACAGAGTTCTACCTTATACTATACATACATGAATGATCATGGTACAAAACTGCAATGTTTCAGATAACAGAAACATTTAAATTCCTTATGGTCCGAATAAACCAAAATGCCATAGTGTACCCAACACTTTTCTCTGACATTGCAGCTATGCTACGCACGTGTACTGCATTAAATATTTGCTCCTAAAAGGGTAAATGGAGCACACCCTGTACTTTGACAAAATATAGGCTTACAAACAAAATAACAAATGTGAACATTTAAGTTCTGTTCGTCCCTTGTTCTGAAGGTGCCGCACTCACTGGTCTACAATTTTGCATCACAAGGCACTGAAAACTGATTGTGGATTAATTAATTTTTTCATTTCATAACAAAATTTCAAATTGCATTAAATAATTAACAATTTTATTTTCTTTTTTTGTATTCTAGACTAGACTGATAAACTGACACAACTGCAGTTTGTATGCATATGTGGAACCAAGCATTCACACATAAAGGTACCAAATTGGAAGTCTTGCTCTTAAATTTTAATAGTTGCTTTCTGTATTACTTTATTAAATATCCACTGAATTGTATACATTAACAAATCACAAGGGGTCATTCCTTTCAAAAGTATAAAAGAATTTCAATATGTTAACTTACAGTATTGGCAAAGAGAACACAGGGGTTACATGTATTCTGGTGTGGATATCATACTTTTTGTCATTTGAAAAACAAAGATGTTTTCTTTTTCCATTGGCAATTTCAACTTGAGCAATAATAACTGTATACATACAGTACATATAAGAGGTTATTGTCAAGCTGAGTACATGTATATGTATGCACAAACATGTGGTGTTCAGTGTGCAAAACTGCAAACAATTCGCTATATCGCATATTTAGCTACTATTTGCCGAGAGCAAATACTATACATCCTGGACATTTTACAGTCTAACTTCCTAGCTGACTCAGACAAAAGTGGCGTCATTGAATACACCTGATCTGTTCGTAAATTGCCCTTTTTTTCTTTCTTTCTGAGAGTTTGAGCTAGTTCTGTCCCAGTTATGAGAAAGGTTCCGTATGAAAATTCATGTCGTTATCCCACGTGTAAAAAAACAAGGTGAAACAATGCTGTTGCAAAATTAGGAAAACAACAGAGGTTTTTAAACACCGCGACTTTCGACGCACGCAAAAAAAACAACAGATTTTGGGTATGAACAAGTCAGCAAATCTAGAGAAGCATGATAGTCTGAGAGCGTCATTGTAGACAACTATATGCGATACGGAGAACTGAAAAATGGCGAACACGTTTTAGAACATAATTGTACAAGTATCTCCAAACTACATGCATAATGGTAAAATATATGACACACATAAACCACAAGTTAATAACTGACTCATAATCATTGCTTGTATAAGATTTAATTCGAAGTAAAAAAAAAGGGATCACTTGACAGTGTAGGTCATGAATTTTGTCCTTATTTTTAGAATCGCTATTTTATTGCCTTCAGCTTTTCACTAGCATACATACTTGTCATACCATGTCAAACTAAATTTGAAGGGGGTACATGTACATAATATAAGAATCAACGTACTGTCATGTGGGCATTTCATAATAAATATATGAAATCTTGCATATTGAACTACTGCCTCAAATTTTTTATAAATGCTCATGAAATTTGGTACATGTGTTGCTCTTCGGGTGACGATACATGTAGGCAAGACACATTTTTGCATGTGTCAGAAACTGCTTTGCCATGCCAACAGGACATTTTGCTGATAACCTAGGGTCCCGATGCCCAGGGGGTATTATTTACCTTTATTGATATTTCTAGTTTGCGAATATACAAGTGGTAGTGAAATACTAGTAAAAAAACCTCATGTAAAAGTCCATTATTAGCACAACAGTGACCATAAATAGAGACAGGAATTTTCCATTTCAAAAATGGTCTTTTCCATTTCTGAAAACATGTAATTCCATTTCAACTTGATCTAATAAAGGAAATTCCGTTTTGTCATAGAAAACGTACACAGCAGAAACATGAATTCCATTTTGCCAAGGTGAATGTGAATTCCATGAATTTTCACAAGAAATGATGCTAGAACCAAATAGTTTTTCCATTTCAATTTATTGCATGCCGTTCGTCATACATGAAAATTTTTCTCTTTCATCCTATAAATGCACGATTGGATCTTGTCTGAACTTGGCAGGAGTGAGCGTGAGCATGAGGCAGAGAATACTAGTATTCAAGGTTCATCGAATGGTAGAGTAATTGTGTCTTCCACAACGGTAAAGGGCCCATAGGGACAAAACTAGGTCTAAGTCACATTGTGTGCACGTACGGTACTAAATAAGTGAATAACACCACATGTGTGGTGACGTTTCAAGTTCTGACCCTGTGTGTGTTACGTTGGCAAATGCATGCACACCAAACTGTTATGACCAAGATTTTATCCAAATAAAGAAAGTTACATAAAAGTGAAATAGCCAAAATTTGGGGTTCGTACAATGCTAATTTTTTTGCGACTAGATAAACTCATTTTCAGGTTGCGCAAATCATGGACACAATCTTTAACGAAGATAATTTCTGTATACTTCCACAAATAATTATATCTGGAATAATGATATAAAATCACACTAGCGGACTATCAGTTCTCAGAGGTGCCTAGTGCATGGACCTACTACACAATGTGGACCTTTGTCATCGACTATAATTTTCAAAATATTCTTGAAATGAAAGGTCTGCCACTGTTTGATTATATATTAGATATACTTAACACAGTAATAAGAGGTCTTCTCAAAAAGCTTCAGACTTGGTAACAATTCAGTTATGGATGAGACAAAGAGAGAAATATCACTAGTACAGTTCATGTTTGGCTGAAAAGTGAAAACTGTTTTTGCAATAATGCTCAAACAAGAAAAAGGAATAGCTGAGAATAAACTACCAAATATTTGTGTACAGTATAACAATTGTTATGTACAGTTCTGCTCCCACATAAGAGAGTGGTGCATGGAACAATAGAAAGTATTAAAAAAATAGTGACTGAATAATTGTTAGAAACTTGGAAAATTGAGATTAACATGGTGCAAATAGTTTTGTGTGTCTCTGTCTCTTCTAAATTTCATTTTGTTTGAAATGAAACACGGGATCTGTACCTGAAACATGGTCTTCTACAGCACATTCATTTCTGAAGATGTTAATCATTTGGGCAAGGAAATTTGTGATTATCAACTCTCTATTTTCATTATAACTTGACATTGGACAGCATTTGATTAAAGGGAGAAAATAATGCGATGACATGCGATGTATGTCCATGTGTAGTAGGACTATGCCTAGAGTTACGGAATTCAGCTTGATAAACTGAGCATCAAGTACCCCATAACTTTTTGTCTTATTGTCAGTGTTAGTGATTACACTGCAATATCCATATCAAATTCACTTTTCAAAGCGACTTGTTTGTTGAGCGAGAAGTTGCTCTGTTGGTGGTCGTGCAACAGGGGCAATATTTGATGGTAACTCAGGGATTATGGGTTCTTCAACTTGTACTTCACCACCTCGGAATTGCAACAAGAGTACAAGTAGTTCCCACAGATACTCATAGCTTTTGTCCTCTGGTATATCCTTAGCTATCCACTGCTTGGACTGTTTAGAAAAGACAAAACGTTTACGTTTTGTCCCTTTTGCGGCACCATCTTTTTGGGGCACCTGCACCGTTGCCTGTTCCCTGTCTGTGTTATTATTATGATCCAGAATGGCTAGTTGTAGCCTTGCCTGCATGGCAGGAAAGTCAAACTCCTGACGTTTTGGGCAGTACTTGAGAAGCATGCTGTGGAAGACCTCAAGATCCCCAGTGTGACAAGCTTTAGTGAGCTTCTTGAGGTCTGGCACAAGCCGCTTATCAAATACCACCTCCTTCAGGGCTTCATGGGGCTTTGAACCAGGGGACAGCCATTTCTTGCTCCGTTCTTTTTGAGGAGGAATGGGATCATGCCCACATTCATGGAAAATGTCTCCCGAGTTCCACGAGTGGACATTGGTTACATGATGGGTAACAGATTGCCACATCTCTATGAGGCAATCTGGATCCTGATTGCATTTCTGTGACGACCACCACAAGTGGTTGGAGATGGATTTAATCCATGGCCCTAGCTCCTGACAGTCTTTTTGCCGGGATTTTGCCACCAGTCGCTTTTTCACTGACTTTGACAGGTGCCAAACATCAAATTGATGATCAATTGCAGGATACTCTTCCCGCATCACCTTCTGTATGCCGACATGCCTGTCAGTGGCGACTGTGTCAACATTGACACCTTCATCTATTAGAGCATCTAACGTCCGTTTAAAGCCTAATTTCTCCATAGCAGCGGAGCTAGTGGTTTCGGAGACCTGAACTAGTGTCATGCCAACAATTTTCTTAGTTTTCGTATCCATAAAGGTATAACTGCAGTATTTAGCATTGTACCCCGGGGAATCGCACCGCCCATCTCCTGCCAGCGTTACAGGCCTATCCCCAAGATCGTGAAGCACCTCATTGATATTCTGGGTGAAGTATGTATTCACAATAGGAAGCAGGTACTGCTGCTGTATGCTATAAAATAGCGATTCTGATATAAGAACTAGATTCATTACCTTGCAGAAGAATGCAACCTGTTTGTATGATTTCCCTGAAAACAATATTGCTGCAGCAGCCAACAAGTTACCAACAGGGGCTCTACCAATTGTTGGCTGGGATGACCACTTAATTACCTGATTTCCACATATGCATACAACACTTACAGTGAGCATAGAGCCCGTCATGCTTTTTTTCAATTCTGCAATGCAGCCAGTGCCACATTTCTTACAAGTTAAAGAATGTAACAAAACATCTAATTGTGAGTCAAAGATAACATACTTTTTCTCTGTGCAGTACGCCATCTGTTCCGGCTCGTCCTCACTGTCAGGCTCAGAATCTGAGCTTGAGACCTTATAAGATGTGTCACTCGAAGTAGCATTTGAAGACTCTGATGATGAAGATGATGACGACGACGAAGACGAAGGACTTGAAGGTGTACGTGCTGAGGTAGATGTAGCAGGTGGTGGGCTGGGCATGGCTGTTTCCACAGGATGCACAATTTCATGAACAGATTCTGGTTGAATTACCTCACCTGTTTGCTGTTCATCTCCTGTTTCGAGCGGAAGTTCTATCTCTGCACTCTCGACAATTTCGGACATTAATTGTATCTCTTCATCTGGTGTTGAATAGGCACTGGAACTGGCGACCGATGAGCTTGCTGCAGTGGGACTTAGAATTGGAGTGATGTTAGGGATGACGACTTTCTGAAAATTTGATGTAGTCGGAGCTGGAGATCTTGATCTCGTGTACGTATGTTCAAGGGCTACATACGTAAAATCTTCTGGCCACTGTGTTGCCATCTCACGTGTTGTCACCACACCAGAAACATCAGTCTGGCAGCTAGCATCTGTAAAAACCTTGACATCTTTTGAAGAATTGGTTCGCTTTTTCGTGTGGTACCTTCCCCTCTGCACACAAACAAAACGAACGAAAAATAATAATTCGATAGAGATATACCCATTCACCTGTAATGAGTACATATGCAAGATTATAATTAAAACATGAAAATTTACTGCAAGCACAGTATAATTATTCAAGTTATATTTTTGTTTCTACACAATGAACACAATGACACCACAATTGCTGGAAATACACAAATCAACACAAAGTTATTTACTATACATGACCATGAAACTGAATTGAACATTTATCTGGCACATAATAAGCAAATCCACATAAATAGTGCTTATGAAATTTGGATAGCCACTAAATCTGATATCAGGAACAGAGAGAACATATGGAAAATCAAAATTATTCAATATACTGTCAAGAGCAATGATCTGTAGCATGTCACACCTGAGGTATTTAAAACTGAACTGCAATTTAAAGCAATGAAAATGCACACTTCTCCCCTCTAATTTGGACAAAAAGTAGACCAATTATTGATGTATTATACAACATGAAAACATAAAACATTGACCCCAAATCACCTATTTCATCAAATTAGGTGAAAATACTGTTGTGACTTAATATTGCTTGTTTTGTGGTAACAGTTCACAAATGACTGATTTCCAATATTTGTCAACAGATACAACAGCTTTACAGAAGAAGAATGTTACCTTGTGATATGTCTTGAGTTGTTTCTTTGGTGACAATTTCCTCTTAGATGGCTTCTCTTTTGGCTGCTGTTCTTGTACAGATACCTATGGTAAAAGTGATTGAGAAAAATAATTATTTGGCGACAATTAGAAAAGTTATGAAAATCCCCAAGGAGATAGTCAAGGCAGGGTGAATATCTGACTAACCAGGCAGATATGACAGCAACATGAGAAACCTCTTTGCAGATGTGGTATAACTACAGCAGTCCAGTAACCACAAGAGTCACATGGTTTTACCAATTGGTCTTAAATGAACTCTGATGACCTTCCATAGCCAACTCACATGAAGGTTCACATGTTGTAGGATTTATGTTAGTTTTATTGGACCTATCACGTAAATTCTATTTCTATTTGCTACTGATTGGGGGGTGGGGGTGGGGGTGGGGAGACACATCTACCCCTGCCCATCTGCATAGTAATTTACCTGGGTAGATGATTTCAAATAACTTTACAAATTGGCAATTGTAGTGTATGAATGTAGTGTAACATAAAGGTTTCTCAGAGCACTTTAAGTGTGGTTGCAACACAAGAAAAGCTGTTTACCCCTGCAGTACTGTTTGGCAATCACAGTTTAATCTGAGGAAAAACGGAAATGTGTGCTCCAACAAAATGAACCAGTTTAATGGGTTATGTAATTACTACAACACAAAATAATAAACATCTTTAAAATCAATCTTACTGTATTAATAGCACTCAAAGTAATAACCATAATGATCTTGACCTTGATCTGTGACTTTAAAAGTATCATGACAAGACAGTTCTCACAGTACAGTCATGCACAGTATGATCTCACAGTTTAATTACAATTAGAGATGAACTGTACATTGAAAGCATGGCTTTGCTTCGCTCCCCCGTATTGTCTCTGAAAAACAAGACCTACAAAAAAAATAAAAATAATCAACAATAATAACAAGGAACATACTCTAAGAGACTCATCGGCAAGAATTAATGGTTAGATACACTTCTCTGCTATTATCTTTTCACAACTGTTTGATTATGAATCATGCACATGTGCTTGAACTTACCAACTGAGGTCTATGCTGAGAGGATGATGGTATTGTTGTTACTGTTGTGCTTGGCGAAATGGACACATTGAACTGATCTGGAGTTGATTGGTCAGTCTGTTTTGATAAGTAATAAGAATAAATATATTGTATGATTACCAATAAAGATGATGGATACTTCTCATTTCTTGTCTCTTTTTCAATTGTTATTGTTCATTGTTCAATAATGTAGCTGTATTAATTTGAATGTAAAGTTATACAGCACTTGATATTTCACTTGTTCGTTATCATTTGTTAGTAAGCAGGTTGTTCAGTAATATCCCCTAAACACTTTAACCTCACTTTTGGTGAAATAGACCACATTTATGACAAAACATATGTTATAAGTGATATCAAATTTTCTATCAAAAATAAACCTGCTACCCAAACAACATGTACAAGTACACTTACACATTTGTAAAGGAGTTCATGTCAATTACAATTCAGAAGTTGGAAATCTTTGAATTTCATGCATAATTGGTAGAACAGGTTATTGTTGTTGTGTTGATGTTTGGCAATAGGACTAGAAATTTTAGTTAAGTGCAATAAATTATACTAACAGATTAATCAATCCTTGCCCTGTACATGGTAGTCCGGTCATACTTACCACAAAGAAGTCAACCGCTGCTTCTGCAGGGAATGCTACAGAGTGTTGAGATGAAGAAGACGATGCTACTCGGGAACTCTCGTGTGGAACGACCGTGGATTGCGACACAGTTGTCTTCTCAAGCTGTTTGGGTTAAACAATAAACTTGTTATAAGCAACGTGCATAAACAAAATCTGGTGTTAGTCCAACATTTTCATTAGTATTTTATCTTGTGACATGGGTCCTAGTTCCAGTTCCCCTGCAGGGGTCGCGCTTACCTTTTTTTCAACTAGCCAGGCGGACTAGTTAGCTAAAATTTTGGGTAGTCCGGCAGAATTCTGACTAGCCCACTCCCCAAAATTGAATATTTTTCATAATGTTTCCTGCGACATTAAATTCATATTTTGACTAGCCATGCGGACTAGTTACTTAAGATTTTGGCTAGTCTGCCATTATTTTTGCTAGCCATTGGCTAGCGGGTTATTGCTAACCATGAACACTGCCCTGGATTGGTTTTCTTTCATCTTACTTTCCAGACCAAGATCCAACATCCACATATGCTATTACTTTTCGATTACTGCAAATTTCATGCCATCCACAATGATCCAGTGATAATGACTCAAATAGCCTCAACATAATGTTAAATTTTTAATGCCTTTTTATGACAGTTGATATAAATCGCTTTGATGTGTTTCTACTAATTTCAAACCCCCCCCTAAAAAAAAAAAAATAAAAAATAAAAAAATAAATTAAAAATAAGTTTGTAACTGGTAATTTTCAAGTTACATATCTTTTAGTAATGATTATGATTGATCAGGATTGGGTTTCTTCTGGAAATTTATTTATTTTTTCCAAGACAGCGGAAAACTGAAAAAAAAACCTCTAAATAATAATTCCGGGCCCAGTAAACGATATGAAATGCAGTAATTTTAGGAGAATTAGTATACATTACAACAAATATAACTGGCAACAACATATTTAACAGACAAGGAAAAAAAACACTTGCCCCAATCTAAATCTAAGAAATTGATATTTTGAAATAAAATAATTATCCTTCCAAATGATCTCTAATAAGGGGCACATAAGCAGTGTATTCTAATACTGTGTATTCTAATAATGTATGTACACGAGCTACAGTAGCATGGATCTTTTTCTTTTCTTTTTCACTAGTCAGATCAAAATCCCACAAAACTGCAATTGGACAATTGTTAGATTGTCAGACAATCTTTGCAATGGTTTGAGTCAACCAAATTCAAAATAGGTTACATTCAGTGTCTGAAACTTAGACTACCACGGCAAAATACAACTTGAAATATTCTTTAAAGAGTGCAAAACGCCAATAAAACCAACAACAACTTGAACAATAGCCCAATTTGAAATGCTTCATTATTTACATTTCCAAAAACTAAACAACAGATGAATCCCAAATTTCACATTTTAACTATCTTTAATTGGCTGGAAAATGGTTGGATGTGCAAAATCAAAAAAAAAATATGTTAACTTCCTTCTTTTATTGTGAATTTATCCCAACTACTCAATAAACCTGTAGCCTGTGGTTTTACATGACTTCTCTACCAATAATGGTTTGAATACAGTGCACTTCATTATAATGAAGTAAAATCTCTGGTCCCATTTTTTGAATTTTCTTTGTATTGTATTGTTTTTGTAACCCTGATATAAAGAAATTTCGTTATAAAGAACAAATTTCATGGGTCCCAAGGACTTCTTTATGAGAGTGTACTGTATTCCATTTTATAAGTGCTCACCACGGAATGTTGACATGCATCATCAGAAGTACCAACTATCAAAGACGGGTCACTTGTGCTGGCACTGGCAGATCCAGCTAACAGTGCTTCAATCATCTGTAGAAAGAGTTTTGCAAGAAAGAAGATTGATAATCAATGCATCAAGTTCAGCAAATCAACTGGGTCTCACACTGTGGCCTGCACCTGCCCCTTCATAAAAAAAAATGTGAAAAGAAAATGGGTAATTAGGTATCAGGGCTGCCAACTCTCACGCAATGAGCATGAGACTCACATTTTGGCCCTTTCTCATGGCAATATTTTGTTTGATTTTGCATGCATTTCTATCAGGGGCGCAAATCCATTTTCAAATGTACATGTACACTGTAGGGGGGACATCACATGCAGGAACCTGCCCAAACCATATTTTGCCAGCCAAAATTTGTTAACGTGCCAGCCAAACAATTTCTGACAAGTGGACCGCCAACCAAAACCATATTTTGTCATTTTTTGTTTACAGGCCAAATTGCCCAGTCAAACAATTCTGACAGCTGGGGGGGGGGGGGGAGGCCGACAAAAACTGACTGCCAAATTGCCAGCCAAATCAACAGTTTTTATGGCATACACATGCAAATTTGTGGGGGAGGGAGTACATTTGAATATTGTTCCCCCACCTTCAAAATCGTAGGGGGACCATGGCCCCGTATTCCGTGTTTTTTCTATCCCCGCCCGACCCCCGCTCCCCCCCCCACCGCCCCCCCCCCGCCCCGGATTTGGCACTTGGCATTATATCATTGGCCTATGGGAAGTCTTCACGGCAAATTTCATTCACTGAGATTGGCAACTCTGAGGTATTTATGATTGATCACAAAGTCCTCAAATTTAAGGGTTTTTTTCCTTGATTTTGTTTTTACATTCTCTAATATGCCAGCATTTTGATGTAAATACTTTTTTCATATTTGTTTGCAAATTGGTTTGTAAAGACATGCCAGTGCAGTTAAGGTATCATTTTTACACCCCTACCCCCCCCCTCCCCCCTATGAAATTTTCCTGACTGGGCAGTTGACTAGTTTATTTACAATAAGATTTAAGTTGGGACTTGATGGATGTTTGAGTAATTACATTGTCTACGTGTTATCACTTATCAAGGCTTTACCAGACACTCTGTAGAGTGAATTTATTTGCTTGCAGAGTCCCAACAATCCAACATGTAAGATTAATCGAATCACAGTGGGGAGCCAGCCGACCAGGCTAGATTCTACATCGCATGGGACATGAGTGGCCCACCGGATGCCCTGCTGGCTTAGTCTTGAACAGTACACAAGTTCAACTATGTATTGTAAAATTTAACACCCAAACAATCTGATACTTCCAATTTCACATCGTATTGATGAAATTAATTAAAACGTCCCTTATAAAAGTCCACATTACAATCATCCAAAACCACCGGCCATAGGCATAGTTACCCACGGTATGCCGGCGGGCCGGCCGCGCCATGCACCCGTCGAGTCGCGCACCAGCCAGTCCGAAACACGAAAGAAATCGCGAGCCAGACAGGCCATCATTCATCAAATCTAATATCGGAAAACCCATAAGGTACTACAATATCATACACACACTGAAAAACTAAATTTATCTTTGGGGTTTGATCTCATGAATTACAAATCGATAATCAAATGCAACGCGAGTTTACGCCACGTTTTCTTTCGGCGTCAAATCATGTGAGGTATTGCTACTGCTAGCTGCTAATTGCGCTGAACGTATGTATATCAAAAGCCAGTCGGCTACGGACGGCCGACTTGGGCCAGCCATTCCGTACACAGTGCGAGGAAAATCGTGAGACAGGCAAACAATAATTCATCATAATCCATGTCTTAAATTCAGCTACAATCATACACATACTGTAAAACTGACCTCCAACTACTCAATCAACATTCTTCGGGTTTAATATCATGAATTTATACGAATCGTAAGAAAAATTGCTTCGCAAGATCGGCCAGTTCAAAGTTCATATCGCATAGGTCAGGACCGATCACACTGCATGCACGGTATATACGGTACGTACGCGCGCGCTGTTGTTATAGCGTAGCAGACTACACCGTGCGAGGTGACTGTCAAAGCAGCTAGCTACGATGCCAACAAAATTACAAAAATTGCATGAGAAAACATCACTTACCTGTTTGCTTCTTGATTGTGCTAGTCTTTTTTCACTGGAATCTCGTGGTTTAGGGGTTGACCGATGAGGAAATAGCGTCGGAACAGCTTCGGGTTTTAATCTTCGTCTTACGTTCGATACACCAAGAAGCTCCGTTCGGTAGTCAATTTCGAAGGCATCAGCTTCAAAATGGTCACTGCAGACAGCATGATTTCTATCATATTTGAACGTATTTATGTTAAATTTTTCAGATTTGATGGCAGCTATCCATTGTCGACATATCCCAGGTCGCTTCAAGGGGTCAGGAATTGAATAAAAACTTTTCCCCTTTGTTCTACTGGTGTCATTAGTGCACCCTGGCACTTGACAGTTCACCATCGTGTCAAGCGCCCGAATGCACGGGGAGTTTACGGCGCAGCTCGCTCGAGAGGCGCCTCCGAGTTCTGACCGCGAACAGAGCTGCTCGCATGTGACGTAAATTACGTCACGATTTTGTATCGGATTACATTTCATGTCGGAACCCATAGGTGTGCGATGGCTGGTGAAAGTGAGTGGAAAGCCAGTCATTGTGGCAGGGTCCTGTCCTTACCGTAAATGCGTTAAAATAGCTGTATTTACTAAATTTCATAACTTTTTATGGATAATACTATTATATTTCAATGTTTTTATCCTGGAATTGCCCTTTAAAGCACTTAATAATCATTTTGAAATACAATTTTTTTCAGGGCTTCATTTCTGGCCTTATCAAAGACACTTAGAGCATGGATGACTATATATCTCACGTTTTTAAAACTGTGGTCATTGTTAGCCTATGGCTTTAAGTGAAAATTGTTTTCAGATATGAGTGCATAACTATATGTATGTGTATTCATGTGTTTATTGCTGGTATGTTATTTCAATGCACAACTGCACCAGGATTGTTCCACATCTTATATAGATTATGATTTTTATCATATGACAAAAGCAAATCAATGGCCATTAGTGTTCTACCTAAATTTGAGACTGATGCTTGTGAGTTTCCTCCTCCTCCTCCTCCTCATCATCATCATCGTCAACATCATCATTGTCATATTCATAATCATAACCATATATGTTATTTAAATGCGCAATAGCACCAGGATTCCACATCTTATATAGATTAAGATTTAGGGCGATTCCGTGCGTGTCGTACGGGACATTTAGAGAACATTTTCAAGTCTCATGGCAAAATGCTTGAGCGATGAAGATTTGTTTATGGTAATTATTAAGTACTAGTGGGTACCCTAGTGAAGTAATGACAACCCACAAAAATTTGTTCTTTATGGGTGAATTAGAGATGAAAATGTTGCGTGTCGTACGGGACGCAAAGAAAGTCAAGTTTTTGAAAACTGAAGTTTATGTCCAAAACTCTGTGAGTTGCATGAATAAAAATGACTGAATCTCTACTAAATCAATGAGACAAATACTGAAGACTACTTTTATACAGCTATAATTTTGAAAATGTCTTAAACACAAAAATGTGTAAAGCAAATATCTTCAAGAACGCACATGTCGTACGGGACATCTCTGAAACAATTCCATAATTACCTAGCTTACATCAATAAAAACACTGCATTTCTCTTAATTTGGAAATATTTTGTTACAAAGTGATTAAACTGACACTTTAAAATGTATACTCATCATAAGAATTGCAAAAATCTTTGGAAATATTAAGTATGCTGTACAGGACAAAATGTGTCGTACGGGACACAGGAAATGGTGCGCTTCCCATGTCCCGTACGACACATTTTGTCCTGTACAACACACTTAATAGTTTAGACAAAATTTTGGCAAGTATACAACCTATTGTGTTCTGAGCAGTACATAAATGTTTGGATACATCTCCTAGACCCCCCTATTCCTTTTCCCTTCCTCTCCCAGTAGGCCTATACTTGAAGAAAGCTTGGAACAGGTGCTATAACAGATTACAAATGAAAAAAACATGGTGTAAGGGCATAAATCTTTATTCAGATGAAAGGATGAATAGGTTCCAATATTATAAATTTATAGATTTAATTTGAAATCATTAAACTTTTGAAAAAACACACTCTGTTGCAAGGGACATGTCCCGTATGACACAGAAAAATGTCCCGTACGACACATTTTGTGTCGTACGGGACAAAGTTGATGATGTTATTAATAGAAAGTAAATCCTAACTTTATGGTATCATATGACTACTTACATCACCAATTTAGAGAATTCTGTACTATATGTGACTTGAGGCCCGGAAACTGAAGCAAATCAAAACTTTTTTAAGTTTTGTGTCGTACGGGACCACTATGTAGGGTTTGCCGAGAAACTCACAGAGCATGAATACTTAAGTCTAAGTAGCGAAAGAGAATATTTCTTGTAAACTATATCAGCTATCAGGACATCCCAACTACTTGACTGGCAGTATCTACAAGATTGTTCAGTAGTTCTCAGATCTAGTGTATACACATATTTATACATACTGTAAAACTTGTGAAATTTCAATGAAATATCAAATTTTCACAATTTCACCCCAAAAAAGAGACTTTTGAGACAATCTTGCACCCAAAACTGACCTGTTCCAGATGGTTTAGGTATTAACCAAAAATGTCATCACACTAGTTGTCAGCTAGAAACAATTTTAAATTTTAGCACTTTTTCAAGTTTTAGCACGGAATCGCCCTTTATATCATACAACAACTATAGCAAATCAATGGACGTTAGTGTTCTACCTCAAATTGAGACTAAGGCTTGTGAGTTTCATCATCATCATCATTATCGTCATCATCACTGTCATATTCATAATCATCGTCATATTCATTGTATTCATGATATTATTGTTGTCATGGTGATTATTGTATTCATAATATTCATCATCATCATCATCATGACTATTTTTTATGATTGTGATTACAATGATTAGGTTTAGGATTATTATTATCATAGAATAATGAATAAGTTTTATACTCACGAATAGAAATGATTAATTTCAATTCCTTACTACTAGATTTAGGGCATGCTTCATGCTTCAACATCAAATTGTATCTTTTCATTTAGTACACTGTACTTGCAGTTTAGCTGCATGCTATTCTTCGTATTTGCTTATATTGGCAAATGTGTAACAAAATTCTACCTACTAATTTCAGACTTAGCAAATCCCCATCAACATTTTTGCTATGACTAGAACATTTGACAGCTTATAATGCCTAAGCATTCATTGTTAAGGTTAGCAGGAGCACTGTCTTAAGGATATTGCCCAATAGTGTGGAGGCTACAATTAAAAGATTTAGAACTTTGATGTATATTAAGCTATTTAAAAAGGTAGACAAACAGTCAAGAATAAAAATGTTTTTTAATTAATGCTGTCACTTTCAAGAGGATATCAATGAATAAATATCACCATGATAATTTTACTCTAAAACTACAATTTATCGGAAAATAGAGTATGGTAAAACCAGTCTCTTGTAAATGTTCACTTTTTGAGAAGCATGTATGAATACTTCGAAGTGTTTTTTTTTCAAAGCAATATTTTTTAAATCATAACAATAACATATAGGGCCATTCACCTCAGATATTTGTCAACTACCGATTGTTGTGCAATGTCTACTGACTTGAAAGAAACATTTGAAATTGACAAGCCTTCTGGTAATTCTCAACATTCTCCTTGTTTTTTCTCCAGTTCCTAATGAGAACAGCCTGTATGGTTACACCTCTGTTCAGCTGGGAGGTCCCACATCTGAGTTGGTCAGTCTGCTGTTCTTGGCAAATACACAAAACTACATGCAGCTAAGGGATGTCATAAGTGAGTATCTACTCAGGCCGTCAACCTTTTGTTCGGGGGGGGGGAGGGTGGGGAAGGGGCAAGTCCTAGGATGGGGAGAATGACTTACTAATTCATATCCCCCTGATGATTTTAACAAAAGAATATTCCTCCTATTTAGCCTCCAAATGGAAAAAAATATAAAGAGACATCAATTTCCTCATTGGGCTCATTGTATAACATACTAGCAATTAGTGTCACTAGACCA
>JZLH01S0025049.1:8138-19375 GCA_001188425.1 Eucidaris tribuloides | reverse complement strand
GTAAGCAAGTTTTAATAATAGTAATAATAATAATATTCCGTTCTTGTACAGCGCATCACACGTAGCTTATGGCACGTCCCTATGCGCTATTTATTATTTCCCCCGTGGTCATGACAGGTGCATTTAAGCTAAGCAGCTGTTACGCGCGTGAAGCAATAAATGACCCGACCAGGATACCCATTTATACACCTGGGTGGAGAGCAGCAAAGCAGATTAAGAATATCTTGCTGAAGGACATTTATCCCGGGCAGGCGTTGGACTCGAACTCTAGACCTCTAGATTATCAGGCATACGCTTTGCCACAGCACTTCTAAGCTACAAGTGTCATTGCTCCAATAAGCAATTTTCATCAGTCGTTTACATCAGCATCAATGCAATTTCGCAGCATTTTTACATACTTTTCAATAACGACTTCTCTTAAAGGCAGTAGATCTCATTTGCAAACATAACCACAGACCAGGAAAAGATAACCCATGCCCTCAGGCTATTGATGAAAGGCATGTCTGTGAAATTTGGGGGTCAATAGTTGCCTAGAATTTGAAAAATGCGAAAGAAAATCAATAGCCATTTAGTGTACGTTCTATGGTAGGATTTTTTTTTTCTCGCGAGAAAAAAATTCAAATCAGAGTCTAATGGCCACTATAATTTCACTAAAACTGAGTTTCTAGCCCCTATATTTTGCTGAAGGTTCCCAGATGGCATTTTCTTCTAAATGCCACTGTATTTACACAATGTTATTTTTTAGGCTTGCAAAAGAGATCCCCTGCCTTGAAACATTTATTTAATACTTCAGATACTAGTATGTACACTTGGACTCGGTGCCCAACAATAGGTATACACATACTTTCTTGTAGTGTGTTTCTTTTACGCGTAGTTTGTTTTGTTTTCATTATAAGCACATAGGGACATGCTGTTATGTTATGTGTAATATGCTATAAAAGAATTGATCATCATTACTATTATTATTATTGAAATGATAATTTCTTATCCAAATTTGCTGAAGTTACAGCAGGCTTAAGACATTTTAAATTCATCAAATTTAACTGATTTGTCACATGCTTTGGCAAAGTAGGGCAGTTTTGAAGTGTGATAAGATTGGACTGTACGTTTTAGAGGAAGGTGTGGCGAGGCAGTTGTTTGACTTACAAATTGGAGAATGTATGGAAGATCATAGTAATTTGACTGCTACATGTTAAGATTTGTGTATACTTGGGTTTGTGTGCTTGTTTTTCTTTGGTGATGGTGCATAGTTTTTCGTGAAAATATGTGCTAAATTACCATCATTGATGCTACTGGAAATTGTCCAATATATTCCAGGGGTATTTTAATTTTAATTTATTATTTTACATCCAAAATTGCAATTTTAATTTTATCATAAATTGTTATTTCCAACGTTTATGTTTTTATTTGTATTCAAAATACCTTTTTAAGTTTTATATATAGAAGAAAAGTGATAACTAACACTAGTCTGGCTGGGCAAACACTAACCGCAAGGTAATGGGGGCTTAAATGCATTAAAATGAGAATTGTCAAGAATAATGTATATTGTTTGTAGTCAGTATGGTTCTAAAGCATATATTGGTCCCTCTTTCATCTGAATAAAATGAAAAGAACAAATTGATAATCCTAAGAATAAAGTGTGCAACAAATAGCTGGTTCTCTACAGTAGTCAATATTGGTAAGATTCTGAGGCGAATCATTTAATTTACAAATCATTACTTGTAACTTATGAATTACACAAAGTGATTGGAAAAAATGAAAAGGAACAATTGAATGTTACCATGTTTGTATAATTTGGGAATATTTCCACTCACAGATGGAATATGTGTATTTTACAATAAATGTCAAGAACAAATATCAAACAAATCTACTGTAAGTAGATACTTAACAAACTGTTAATCACATATTTAAAGGCAGAGAATCTCATTTGCATGCATCCCCGCATACCAGGAAAAGATAACTCATGCCCTTAGGCTATTGATGAAGGGCATGTCTGTGAAATATGTGGGTCAGTGATTACCTAGAATTTGAAAAATGTGAAAGAAAAACGATGGCTGTTTGGTGTACGTTCCTTGGTAAGAGTTTTTGTTTCGCGAGACAAAAATCCAAATCAGAGTCTAACGGTCACTATAATTCAACTAAAACTAAGTTTCTAGCTTGTATACTTTGCTAAAGGTTTTCGGATGGTATTTTCTTCTATATGCCAGTGTATTTACACAATGTTAATTTTTAGGCTTGCAAAAGAGATGCTTGGCATTTAAATGGGTATTTTATTTCTTTGTGTTCATGTCACTATTGCTAGGCATGTTATAATACATGTGCCAATAGGTTTTTCACTTTATCACAAGTGCAGGAATTTATCTGGCTGAAAACACATGAAAATATGAACTTATGCAAACTATTTTCTGAGTGAATATGGTCCTCTCAAAATATACCCTGTGTGGGGGTGACTTTCAATAATTATGCAGAATCTGGATTTTTAGCTGTACTTTTTTTGTGGTCATATTAATCCAATTAAAATGAATATGTCAAAGTACAGTCAACTCTGTATAGGTCAAATCTGTGGGGACCGAAGAAAAAGCTTTGGTTTTGACAAAATTCGTCCAAAACAAAAGAAAAAGATTAGGGGCCAGGATTGGGCTTTCGACTTGGGCGATTCGATTTATGCAGAGTTAACTGTACATGTAGAAAATAAGGCCATAAAGCCTGCTGTAAATAAAATAATGTACGAGGTCACTGTCACATCCATTATGATGTAATGCACACAAACTACTACAAGTATTGCCCTTTAAAGGTCTTGTACATTATCAATGAAATTATTGCTCATTGCAGTATGTTACACACAGTTCATGCTTTGAGCAAAAACTTGTATATTTCCATACTTTCTACACAAAGTCATAACTTTTATATGATTAAACAACCTGGTGCTCATGATACACACGTGGTCAGGCTAGTATCAGGCAAATTTGTAGTCATTTTGCACCTCCGATAACATTTTTTCTGTTGGTTACTTGAATGATATTACTGATGATTTAAAGGGAACCAGAATTAACTTTTTTGGGGGGTCCTTTGTATGTACAGTACCTGCATGTGTTAAGTATCAGCAGTATATTTCACCTCAGGGTTTTACCAGCAGTTATGAAAGCAATGCTTTAAAAATCTTGAACATTTTGCGATCATCACGAACCACACTTATTTGATAAAAATAAGCTGTGAATAGGATTCTGAGATCAGACACACAACATCCACAACCAAATCATTGTAATCTGTAGTAAAAGCTGTACATACAACTATTAGTTTCCACTTATCAACAAATCGGTCTATGACTAGTTTGATCAAAATATGATTGACATTTTATGAAAGATATTTCAGTATGATGGTCTACTCTGATTTATATTTGAAACAGTTTACAAGTGGCAATTGCTAATTATTTTGAACATAATTTCAAATTGATAGCACACTTACATCACATTATTGCGATAATGTTTGCTATTTTCCATTTTCAATTCTCCAGTTATTTATTGCAACATTGAAACTGTTTCCTGCAATGTTTACGGAATGAATAATAAGCTATACAAGAATACAAAAATCTTGGTGATGTTTGTAGTGGTACTGCAGGAGCAAGTCTTCATTCATGGTAATGGAAATGAATTTTGCTCTGTCAACCTGTGTGAATAACCCTTTCAGTACCACACTCAATATATGCAATATATTTTTAATTAGTTTTATTATATGGTACTGAGAGGGTTTAAGAGAATACACAGTACTGGTTGATGATGGAAAATCTTTCATCAAAATTTCACATTTCATTGGTTTCCAGGTGAGAGTATATTACATTTGCATTATAATGTGGGACTAATTCGCTTCATATGCAATAAAATGTTGAGGGATTGGCAGTTTGAACAGGTGAAGTTTTCCATTGGAAGTTCCCATTCCAATGCTAAAGTGTGTATGTCAACAATTAACCAGTCCCACATATTGATTTCTGTGTCAGTAGTGAGTACTTTGTCAACAGTGGGGATTTGTGTAGCAGATTTGTTGAAAACGAAGTATTTTGTTTTTTCAACTACTCTCTCCTGTACTATAGTGACATTTTTAGAATACCATCTGTTCATAGAAGGTTTAAAAACAGTTGATATTAAAATTATGTTGTTCTGCAAGTACACAACCAGTACTGTGTATTCTCTTTAAGTTTTGAGAATTAACTGTGAATAGAAAGAGCCATGATACGAGAAATGTGTGATCTTAAGATATCTGACAGAAAGACTACAAGTGAGGTCACTGAAAAATTGGGTTTGGAAAGACAAGTGACTTGAGATGGATGGGTCACGTGTTGAGGTGGGAAGATTATGAACCTGTGAAAAGAGCATGGAATCTGGAAGTGGATAGCATAAGAGGAAAAGGGAGACCAAAGATTTACACGGAAAGATATGGTAAAGAAGGAAAGCGATAAGGTTGGTCTGAAAGAGGAGGAAGCTCGAGACAGAAAGAAGTGGAAATAGGGAATGTCATCATGGCGTGAGAATCCTTCGTAAGAAGGAGAAAGCTGATTGAAATAAACGGTAATGATTCTGTACTTGAATGGGTGACTCAATTAATGAATAATCCCCCCCCCCCCCAAATGCCTTATCAGGGGTAGCCGAGATTTTGAAAGACACCTCCTACCGTGGGTAATGGTGTAATTTTACTACCCCCAAGGTGGGGTATTTTTCAAGATATGTGAAATTATGTCAGGCCCTATCAGGGGACTTCTAGAAATTACACTCCTGTTTTTTTACTTTCTTGGTGTATGAAAAGTAGCCCCTATTTTAGTATCTTTGGGGTGAATTTCACTCAAGAAACCTGGCAGAAAATGACCCCCTTACCCGAAAAAAGTGGTACATGCTTGCGGCCCACTCAACTCAGGAAGGGGGAAGGGGATAACATTTGGGGGAAAACATGCTGTTATTGTATGTGTAGTAAGTTGTTAAGTGATTGACCTGGTTTGCCAATTATCAGGCAAAGCCTGAATTCAGGCTGTGACATGTTATTTTGGGGCCATATTTCATGTTTTTTTGTCTAAAAAGTGTCTAAAAAAGAGCTCATCATTCTTGAATTTTAGCCCACGTCATAAATTCCAATGGTCATCCTCCCGATTGGTAGGAAGTACAGTACATGTAGTGCATCTGAAAAGGATAGATAAATCATATGTATAAAGGGTAATATTGATTATTTTGATAATTTGTCTGCAGTGATAATCATGGGTTCATGTGCACTAAACAGTATATTGTGTAAGTTTCCACTTGTTCTGTTACCAAATGTATTAATTTATGGAATTAATGCCAAATCTTAAAGGTATTCGCTAACATTTACCACAGTTAAAAAAATCTGAGCCGCTTGATTCCCCATGCTACCAGTGTCTTTGATGAGGTCTAAAAGTGAAGCCCTGAAAAAAATTGTGTTTCAAAATGATTATTTAGTGCTTTAAAAAAGTGAAAATCGTAAGTTGACCAGATTCACTTGCCTATATCCTCCCATAGACTTACTGTGTGTACACCTAGGCTAATAAAACTCGCCCCGAGTTTTATTGTTTATTTCATGTATAACTTGCCATTGGCAGTGTAACTTTCCAAACTTTTGTATTCTAGGGTGTTTATTTGTCCATTTGAACACTACTATGTAGCTCAGATATCAAAGTTTGACAATTGTTTTAAATTGAAGCTCCACAATGTTAGCCTTTCACTTTAAGACAAATGATGTATTGATATGTCACTGATACGGTGTACTCTCATTATAAAAAACACTGGTTATATCTATAAAAAAAAAAATACAATTAACAATGTTTTCTAGTCTCTAAATTAAACTGTTGTTTTTTGTATTACATTGTTTTTGCAATCTTTATGTAACAAGTAATATTCCTCGTCCCAAGGAGTCTTATAACGAGAGTGTACTCGAGTAATTTCACACCTGTAAATAAATCACTCTTGCATAACATCATGTATGTGGATATGTGTATAACACTTATCGGTGCATTTATTTTAGAAAAATGATATTCTGAATATTGACAATAAAGAAGTTTGACATTACATTATGGACAACTGTGTTTGGATATACACTCTATCTTTATGTGTTCTTACTCCACTCCGTTGTTACTCCTTTATAGGAGCTGCATGTGATCGGCGATGTTGTATGGGAGTGAGACATTGTGTTTGAGTGAAATTGAGATAGGGATTCTAAGAAGGACTCAGAGAGCAGTGGTGAGAGCGATGTTTGGTGTGAAGCTGATGGACAGGAAAAAGACTGAGGATTTGATGTAGATGGATGTTGGAAGCAGCGGTGGATCAGATGGCAAAGCGGATGGAGTACATTGATTTGGGCATGTTAAGGGATGTTGATCATGTTTTAAAAAGGGCCTTTGAGTTTCAGATGGATAGTCAGTGGGGAAGAGGACGACCACAGAAGACATGGGAGAAGCAAGTGGTGGAGGGGAGTAGGAGGGGTGGGTTGAAGGAGGAAGATGCATCATATATGAAGTGGAGGAGGGGGTAAGGGCAATTGCTGTAAGAGTGAGGTGAATCCGGCCACATCGGGGACAAAACCAGATTTAAAAATCTGGATTACTACTACTACATCTGTACTACTCCCTGCCCAACTGCTCTTTCACCCCACCCCTCTAACCCTCCCCCGCCCACCCTTCTCTTCTTTCCCTCCATTCCATAATCTTTAACATATTCTACAATCTGCAAGAACATTTGTTAAATATCTTCCGTGGCTTTGTATTTACATGTATAACCTGTAAAATGAAAAAAAAAAACATATAAAGCTTTTACGCTGTTTTCATTTTTACCTCAGAAACAGTTTGGACAAAAGAATGTTTATCCACGATAATTACATAAGTCTGACTGTGCAGTTTTTTTCCCCTTAACATGCGTGGTAAGAAAATTTCGATATGTCTACTTAAGAAAATTATTGAGCTGCAAACAATTCAACCGCTCGCTGAAAAGCATGCTTGGTATAATGGACTTCAACATCTTCTGAAACGGTGGTGATCCGACATTTGCTCTGGTAACAGTTGCTGCAGTGACGATGTCTCAGAAGACAAAGCATTGGGGTTAGGGGTACCATTGGGTTTCCATTTCAGAATAGGGTTAGGGTTAGTGTTTGGGTTAATGTCAGGGTTAGTGCCTGAAATAATCGTCGGAGCAATGTCCGCCGGGGCAAATGTCGGTCATTCGAAAAGGTGACTCAGAGTCTGAAATAATGTCTAAAGACGGACGGATCACATTTGAAATACACAATGCAAATATAAATCTTTGTGCTGTTATATCTGATGAAGAAAGTAAACTCGAGTATCTATCGTCGATATAACATTAAATTGTTAATGGTCTCCCGATATTGTGCAACGGCATACGGATCGTGAACGCGTACAGGTTCGGCCTGGTCCGTCTGTTCTGCGTTGGATGTCTGGTCTTGGGAGGCGGCTTCGAGTGCTCGCAATCTTTCGACTTCACGCCTGGCATCCGCCGCCCTCTTTCGTGATACAGGACGTACAGCCGATAAACCTGTAGCATCAGGACCAGCGCGTTCTTGCACGTGAAGAAAACGCTCAGATGGTTGAAGATCTTGTAGTGCGCTAACAGGATCAGGCGGAGGATCAGGAACGGACCGTCCTGGAGCAGCAAGCCCACAACAATTGCCCAGACCTCCGATTCCAGACACGCGCATCGGTTGTACGGATCGGGGCGCGTCTCGTCCTCCGGTCTTACCGGGAGCGTGACATCGGCAGGCCGATTTCGTGCTCGCGCCATGTATGGTTCTAGCGGGACCACTTGTTTGAATCGACCCCATGGCCATGGTAACTTGGTGACCATGACAACCGCGCGTCTCTGTGCGAGTGTGCTCCACTTGTTTTGGATTTCCTCTGCTTTTGGCTCGGGTGGTTTCTTGACGGGTGGGCTGTATTCTGGATGTCCTCTTGTCGACGTTAGGACCAAAGTGAACTGGATCAAGCTCCAGGACCAGAGAGTCAGGACCGCCGTGATGAGTTCTCGGCTGTAGGGGGAGTCGTCCGAATTGAAACTGTCGAAGAACTCAATGATGTCAGCCGCGGTAGCTATGTAGACCAATAGGAGTTGCGATAACTGATCACGTGTGATGTCACCTTTGGGTAGCAACCATCTGCCCACGATGAGGACGAATAGGAGAAGTTGTTCGAGAGCCAGAACCCACGTCTGTGCCTGAATAAGAGCCGGTATATGACAATAGTTTATAAATAATCTACTAGGCCTAAATAACTTGACTCGAACATTCAACGATCGTTTTTTTCCAGTGTTATTCATTTCGAAACCCCAATAAAAACATCTTGCCTTTGTTTTGTACAGAACACGCTCCTTATAACGAACACTGATATAATAAAATCTCGTCATAACAATGTAAATTTCTGGTTTCGAGTGTCAACGTTTCTTTGTTTTTCTTTGATTTTGCAACCCCGATGTAACAAAATTTAATTACAATGCATTATAATTATTTAATTATAGGGCCAATAAATCGCATCCGATTCTACAAAGACTAGCGACTAGAAATTATTGTTACGTCATGATGCTGTGCCGATAATCTGATTTACAGATTTACAAAACATTATTTTGTAAGACCAATTGCCATTGTTTTATTTAATGACTAAATGCTACTAAATTCGCTGGACATAGTACAATATTTTATCTTTCCCGTTCTCCTTTTTTGTATTGCCGTGTATCGGCGTACCCCGTCAGGAAGGTTGTATTCGGGTGTTACGCCATCTTCCATCGCAATTGTTTATTTTCTTCACGTCTGTGGTTTGTACATGTAATAATATATCTCATTATCTACATTGTACAAGCAATATGTTCTCACAAATTATGATTTGTTTCAATTTCACTTTATCACTTGAGTGGAAAAAAATTAATGTATGTGGACTTTAATAAAATACCAAATAATTACGAACAACTTTAAATTCTTGCAGATTTTATGACAAAATAGTTTTCTTCAGTTGCTATATGTAAACCTACTTCTTGGAGTATTCCACAACTTTCTGCTCGTAATAAGACCATTATTATTATTATTCCAATATTTTATTTCATTGTACTTTTGATTCTTTGTACAGGGGTTGCCTACTGCAAGTTGAATATATTTTAAAACGGGTTGATTTTTAAAATAAATGAATTGAATTGAAAACTGTGGGTGGACTACTTTACCTCTACTTTACCATTCTGCCATTCTTCGTCTTGGAGGCTTGCCATAACTTGACGCCTCTGTAGCAGATCAAATTCTAAAATCCAAATCGAAGGCACCGAACCAGCCAGGAAAAACAAAACACTGGGACAAAACCTAGACAAAATGTAGAAGAAAAGGAAACTTCTGAAATTTCAGTCCAAAAGTTGTATCTGTAAGGGACATCGCTAATTATAATAACTCGCAGTTGATGCTTCAACCTCGCGTTCACCTTTACAAGTATTCATTATATAACTTATTTGATTGCGGGTAAGGGGCAACTTGTCCCCTGACAACCGTCTGACAAAATAATGACATAAGTGAATGAATGAATAGATAAATAAATAAATAAGTAAATAAATAAATAAATAGGATATAATAATAATGATGATGATGATGACAACAATAATAATAACGATAATAATAATAATATGAAGAAGAAAATAACTAGTAGTACTAACAATGATAATACATAAATAACACACAATACACATGCATACATAAATGAATGAATAAAGCGAAAATTAAAGGGTTAAAGGGAGAAAATCGCCGAAAACCACATCCGCAGCTACTGAATTTTGTAATATCACTTGGCAATTTTCAATACCCCTACAAAAGTCATCTACACATGGTATTAAAAATACAAAAATTATTTGTATTTCTATATTCTTTGTGCTCTTATTAACATGTTTACATATTTCGTAATTATTCAACAGGCCTATCTCTTATGATATCTCAAAGGGAAAAAATATCGACATACACACTATTCAAATGACGTAGTCTGCCAATTATCTGAAATCGATAGCACGTTTGGAATAGCGACATAATGAAATTATATTGACCATTGATGGGTGATGTGCCTGATCAATGTCCTATGTAATAGAAATATGGCAGAAAAGGTTAATTCTACTCAATAAAACCAGACAATTTTTTTAATTAAAACAGCGAGTGGATACAATACTATATTATACAATGCCGCATAGCTCGAGGTATCATTCCACTATCTAGCTCATAGATATAACAAGGCCCCGGCCTTGTTAGCTTAACACCATTCGAATTTTGCGACAGTAAAGTGTAATTAGAATGGCTTCCACTCGGTGGAGTCTGAATACAGTCGTTTTTTCCATTATATTTATTTATTTCTCGTCATGCGCTGATGCGCATGAATCAAGTTTTACGTTACCATGGATACGAGACAATCACGTTGTATGTGTATACCTTACATATAAATTGTGAGTCTCGATTTATAGAACACGTGCAATATAATTATATACATGTAAAAAAAAATACATTTTAATGTAATTGGTAGTTCATGTTTCCAAAGTACCTTCACTCGACTGAACCTACATTATCGTCGATGAGAAAGTAATCCACATTTTTCGTGATGCGAAAATTGAGAAGTAGATTTATGAATTGGGCAGCAGGAGAGTTTGTCAGTGTAGTCTTTATAAGAGAATGAAAATACTAACCCCCCCCCCCCCGGGGGGGGGGCAGTGTCATTACAAGGTATACACCATGTATGGACTTTCAAAATGGACCCTAAACAAGTAATTGTATCGTAAACCATGTGTACACATGTAAATATCCACAAGATGCCACTGTCTTTAATTATTATTTTTTGTAGAAGTTCACCTTGAACAATCAACTTTATCAAAAATGCTTGACTTGTCTGTTCAACTTTGTAGACTAAGTTTATTTTTTTTCTTCTCGGGATCATGTCAATAAGTTTTATTTGAAAAAAAACTTTATGATTTCGTCACATTTGCATTTATTTGTTAAGTCATCGGTTTTGTTTCGTTTTGTTTTGTTTTGTTTTGTATCTATCAATTATTGTAAATATTGTATGCTTTTTAACCCTAAAAAGGCTGGGGGGCGGAATCCGCCCCCCCCCCCTAGACGTTTCGCGCAAAATGTCCGCGACGCGCAAAGCAGTTGCCACGTCGTTTCATGACTTTATTCTCTCGAATGTCGCGCATCTTTTGAGACCAAATTTGCGACGTCCAGGTACGCGG
>JZLH01S0025038.1:0-15344 GCA_001188425.1 Eucidaris tribuloides | reverse complement strand
TGTTGATTACTAGTAGATTTGGTATAAATATATGGACCCCAGGACAAATTATTGTGGTGAATTTAGGAGTCAGAGGAGTAAAGCGCGATAGTCACTTTTAAATGACACCTAAATGAGCAATGAAGGATTGCTAGCAAGTTTGAGAATTGAGGACCATGCAGGATGAAATGATTGTTTTTGGCATCACAAGGTCAAAGGTCGTAGATCTATGTAAGAAATTGTAAGCAGTCTGGCTGTCAAGGGGAGACAGTGTGATAACGACTTAGACAACACTTACATTTGGTAAAATGCAGAGTTTCTACTGCATGAGCAAATATGTTTTTGATCTCACAATTTCAGACGAGGCATCAGAAAACGTGTAAAGGAGGAAGAGGATGTTACACAAGAGGGCGCTGTTCAGAGCAGAATGGTGGAAGGAGACAGTCAGGAGATTGTTGATATGGATGTGGACTTCCCAGATGCAAATCAAGGTTGGGACAATGTACAATGTATCTTTCATCATTAGAAAATATATCGTAGGCAATTTGGAAGTGATTTTTTATCAGTGATTTTGTGATAAAACTAAGCCTCCAGTTAGTACAGAGGTAACTACATATACGTGACAATAATACAATTTATCATATTTTCAGTCTTATATATTAAACCGTATGTAAAGTAATACAAAACTAAATGCAAATTAAGAACTCTGTACTAATATTTGTTACACCCCACAATCAAAATTTGAAGGGGTATAAAGGAGTCATATTGGGAGAAGGGGCAGTCAGTCTTGGCAAAAAAGTTTGTAGTGTGAAACACAGCCAAGTAGGTTTCATGGGACTCCAAGAAAACTTCACTTGATTACCATGCAGTGTGACATATGATTCCAGTGTGTCGGTGAAGATGTTGAATGGTTATGTAATCTTTTCCCCCATTAACAAAGTGTTGCTACAGGGTTACTTTGAAATCACAATGAAAGCTCATTTTTTTAGTTATAAACATTACAATGTCATAGTACCATGTAATTTTTGTTTTTATTTAAAAGGGTACTTCATTCATGAGTGCATATGATATTTTTGGTTATCATTTTTAGCTGCAATACAGTTTGGGCAAGTCAGCCAAGAAGATGATATCTGGGGACAGGTGATCGAAGATGAAGCAGAAAAAGAACTCCATAATGTACTCAACAAAGCAAGAAAACTGAAGCAAAAGAGCAAAGGAATGCAGAGAGTGGAGGATCAGGTGAGTAAATGCTAGTCTGAATATTTAAAGCTATTAGGTGCACTGATGATGATTATGATGATGGTGATAAGGATGGTGTTGATGGTGATGATGTGATTGTTGTGATTGTAAAGATGATGATGATGTTGATGTTGATGATGTTGTAGATAATGAGATAACAAGATGAAGATGTTACAATGATGGTGAAGATGATAATGGTGATGAGGAGGATAATGCTGCTGATGATGATATCATTAATGTGATAGTGATGGTGATGATCATGATGATGATGTTGATGTTAAAGATAATCTTTAATATTATGAAGAGGGTTATGATGGTGATGGTTGGGATTGTGACAATAATGATGTTGATGATAATGATGGTAAGTGATGATAATGAAGAGGGCAATAGCAATAATTATGATGGTGTTGGGGATAGTGGTGAATGGGACAATGATGGTGATAAAATAATGTTAGCTGCTGTGCAAAAGCAGACTGACATAAACAAGATGGTAAACACGTCATTTATGATGTTTGTATGCAAGTTTGAACATAGTGTTCCTTGAAAGTCATGAAAAAACACTGTAGCAGTTTAATGTCCACAAATTAAGAAGGATTGTAAAAGCAGAGAATAAATCATTAGATAGTGCTTTCCTGGTGTAAACTGTCAGGTAGTAATGAATACAAGACAAAAATGATTGTAATTTAGTAAAATATATTAATACAACATTAATCCCAAATGCATTTGCCAACTTTTTCTTCAGGTGGCAGAAGTGGTTTCTAGAATCAAGGAGGAGCCAGAGACGGAGGAGGCTGTACCATCCATTGCCATGGCAACACCAAGCAAATCTTCCAACATCGTTTTCAATTCAACATCTGAATTTTGCAGGACTCTGGGTGACATTCCCACCTATGGTAAGCAAAAGCCACATTAAAATAATGTGATACCTGTGGGCACCCAAGGGAAACAAAAAATGTGGCCTTTATTGACAGGTGGCTGCTGTACACAGGTTCTTTAATACATGATTTGTCTCCAGGGGAATCTTTTTAGTGGCCCGACTTTATTAGACCAGGCTTGATGCGCCTATATGAGATCGCCTAATGCAATTAGGGTTTTCAGCTTTGAATGTCAACCTTTGTGGAATTATTTTGTTGTAAAACTATACAGCGCAAGCTAGCGCGGGTATTTCATTCCTACATATTCCAATTAAAAGTGATAAAGTTGCAGTCTGTTTGTTTAGTGTTCATGTTATATCCGCATACATACACCATACTGCTATATACTCCTATAACTTCACCCTGTTGTAGGACAATTACGCCCCTTCGGACAACTACCCCCTGGACTACTACCTCTTCCAGGACAACTACCCCCAGGACAGTTACCCCCTAGGACAACTACCCCCAGGACAACTACCCTGTAGGACAACTACCCCCAGGGTTATTAATCTCTTTGCCAAGTTTGTCAAGTTTGCACAGATCAATAAATACAATGAAAACAAAGAGTAGGTATAACCTTATCCCTCCTCATCCTCTTATTCAGTAGAATACCCTCCTCACAGGTCTAACAAGTCATTTACACCTTCTACGCATGAAAGAAGCATTTCTTCTTTGTTGTTGCGAAAACAGCAAAGTGAATGAGAATCCAGAATGGAATGCAAAGTTTAGTTTTGAAAATGTGGCAAGTAAAGAGTTAAAGATTTTGTCCATGATTTGCACACCCTAAAATGAACTTATTGACCACAAAATCTAAAATCATTTATGATGTGAAGATTCACATAAATCTTCACCTCGCACAAAAGCCTTGGTGTTGAAAAGTCGGGTTTCATGAAAATAAGTGCTCATAAAATTCAAACAGAATGCTTATATTAAATGTGAATTTTATACTGTAAAACTAGCCTGACGGCCAAACCTGATTCATATATCAGTTAGTGGAAACCTGCTGCTCAAAGCTTACAAGGTCAAAAATTCATGCCAGTGCAGTTGGACGATTGTTAAGCAATCTTTGCTGTGGTTGGACCATATTAAAAATTAGTAGGTGAAAGTTACATTCAGTGTCTGAAACCTAGACTGACGTTTCCAAATACAACTTTATCAAAGGCCTAATTTGAAATGATTTATTGTTTATATTTCAAAACTTTACATTGTAAGAATCCCAAACTTTAACCTGTTGGCTACGGGAAGTGGATGTGCCCTGTGTTAACTCAATGGGATTTTCAGAATCTTGGAGGCAACGGGTTAAGCACTGCATTTCTATGTGCCTAACTGTAGTTGGATTAAATCTGAGCAAAAATGGTTTAATGTGCAAATAAAAAACACACCCTTTAAAGGAAGATGTAGCTGGCAACTAACAGGAATAAGTTAAGAAAAATGGACATTGTGAGTGTTGTGAGAATATTGCTACATGGGGATAAGGCTCTATCAATTAGTAAATTTCTGTTAATTTTACATCTTCGTGAAATTTTTCCATAGAACAAGATCGCCGAAACAGCTACAGGGGGAGGAGCTTATTGATTAAAAAAGTGCATAAATTAATACATGACGATAACACCCGTCGGGGCATGCATCCGTCACGTCAGGTCAGCTCAAGGCCAGCGCACATGCAATCTGATTAGTTGGCAAGAACTTACATTTACCCAAAAATTCCTATTAGTTGCCGACTACATCTTCCTTTAAGTAATTGCACTGATCCCCTCCAAAAATAGGTCTGACAGTCTCTCAATTTCCAATGTTTTTCTCAGGGAAGTCTGGTCTCCGGGATGATGAGGATGAGGAGATGCTGGACTTTGAGAAAGGAGATCAGGAGGAGGACATGGAGAATGACGAGGAGGAGGAGGCTGGAGGGGCGTGGAATGCTGTCAACCTATTAGATCAAGAGGATGGCAAAAGCCAAGAGGTTGGTAGATTCTAGAGTCAAGATACCTCTGCTTTGAAGGGCAGTGACATGATTGGTTTCATATAGTGCTACACAACAAATTATAACTGGTTTTTTTCTGGTAATAATTGTACAACAAAGAGGAAAATTCTAGGAGCATTATGTCCTAAATTTAGGACTACTTCCAGTCTTGCCTTTTCCCTTTAAGGTTTGTTTATTTTATATTTGTAGAAGTGGCCGAAAACTGTGTGTAAAATATATCAAATAAAATGGATTCACAACTTGCCGCATGCACAACACGAAGCTGCGACTGGCCATATCTCCAGCTCGTAGGGTGACATCATGTAACCACCTCACTAGTAAAAGCTGGCTGCAGTGCCTGCCGTCGCTCAGTTAGATTGGCTGGCCTCACTGATGAAAACCACATTTGGTAGTAAATAGTCAAGTGTTAATGCAACAAAGAATCTATGCTCCTGGCCTAAAATTTGCACATTGACTCAATCTAGCCTTCAGGCTTTGTTTGCGTGTATATAGCTGCCGAGTGCAAGCGTGCATTGAATGCATCAGTCAAGTGCACAATATCCAGTTTTTCCCACTATCACAAGAAATTGACTGGACTTTGATGTAGTGTTGTATCAGTAAGGTTATTTTGCTATCTGGAGACCAGACTTCAATATCCAGGTGGTTTTGAATAACCAAAATTGACAGATAGCCTGTCATAATACTTGTATTCACTGTTGATTTTAGGATAATCCCCACTGACAAATGAGGAGTTACAATCCTGTGAGCATGTACTTGCCAGACTAACTTATGTATTGGTGTTCACAAGAGGACAAAAATTCTTTAAAAGATGCATGTTCCTTCCTCTCTAAATTGATAAGACTCACCATTAAACCTTGTCCCTTGACTGACCTACTGCATTCCTCACATTCTAATCACTGGATAGAGGTCTGACTTTCTCCCCCAGTAAGTCCTAATTATCTTCCATAATACCAACTGCACTTGAGAGCTGAGTGAGATGAACTTATGAACTTCCGGATGACAGGTTTTACTTTTGAAGGTCAGTGGCCGGTTTGTTGACTTATACACATTTACTTTGTTGTCACGGGTCGGCACTCTTGATTTTTTTTAATCTACCAAATTTTCTTGCACCAAGATGATATTCAGTTTCTGTCTAAATGACAATAGAAAGACAGTGAGGAATAAAGCATGATACGTTTAATCCTTTCCATTTGCAGTCTGTTTAACATGCTTATATTGTGTCCTTCCCATTTTTATTTCCTTTAACAAGCTTATACTTGTAACGTTTTACATCTCTTGACATTTCTCCACATTTTTCAGGAGGATGTTGGGCCGGTACTTGACGACGAACCAACTTTGTTGGGAGGCGTGGCTGCTGCATTGTCCTTGGCAACCAAAAAAGGTTACTTGGTCACGGAAGATGAAAAGAAGAAGAAAGGATCCAAATCCAATCTGTACACAGTCAAAGATGTCATTATTGAAGACAAGAACTATAAGTAGGTTCATGGTTTTGACTGTATTTTAAAGATTTGTTTGATTCCTTTTCATTACAGTGCAAGTTGTAACTGCTGCTTACAGGATTTAAGGTTGCCAGATTTCTGTTTCAGAAAAATGTCCAGCCTGTATGGCAAATGTGAATAACAGGATATTGTTTTTGATGATATCAAATATAAATTAGAGTGTCTAAATTGATTTCAAATCCTTCAAACCCAGGATGTTTCTGTTATACCAGCACTAGAAGCTCTGTCTTTGAATCTTGCCGGGGTTTGTAAACCAGGGCCCCTTGACTCCAAGGTCAAGATGCCAAGAGCATGCTCTCATTTTCTGGATTTCTTTAAATCTACACTTACATCCATGTGCTTATACATGTAATCTCTTATCTTTCATTATATTTTTCTCTGTTATCCTGATAAAAGCGTCAGTGGTAAACCAGATTTTTTAAAAGTGCTGTTTGAGTGTTATGCTTCATACCTATACTACATAAGAGCTTAGAGCTTTAAAAACATTAAAGGTATTGGCTAACATGTACCACAGTTAAAAAAATCTGAGCTACATGATTCCCCATGCTACCATTGTCTTTGATAAGGTCTAAAAATGACGCCCTGAAAAAATTGTATTTCAAAATGTTTATTTAGTGCTTTAAAAAAGTGAAAATCGTAAGTTGATCGGATTCACCTGCCCATTTTCTCCCATAGACTTACTGTGTGTACACCTACGCTATTTAAACTCGCCCCAAGTTTTAATTGTTTATTCATGCATAACATGCCATTGGCAGTGTAACTTTCCAAACTTTTTTATTCTAGGGTGTTTATTTGTCCATATGAACACTACAATGTAGTTCAGATATCAAAGTTTGACAATTTTTTAAATTGAAGCTCCATAATGTTAGCCTATCACTTTAAAAACATTAATACATGTACCTGGAAGTGTCAGATGTTCTCCCCTGATCCCTACTATGTGTGTGATATTACGTGTACAACCTCCCAGGAAACCTAAGATAGCTCTTATAGTTGAGGATGGTTTGGAGCCATCTTGTATTATTTCTAAACTCCAATAAACTAGTCGTTATCATGACAACCCCTCCACTTTTTTCATCCGTTTATCCAGTGACATTGATGCCAAATACAGCAAACATGATCGCTACCGAGGACCCCTGATGGACTTCAAGGAGAAGACTGGCTACAAGCCTGACGTCAACATCACTTACAACGATGAGACTGGACGATCACTCAACCAGAAAGAGGTATGAACCAAGAAAAATGGCATAAAGTTTGACACATACATTTCATTGGTAAAGGTAAGGGGGGTTTATTGTCTTGGATCAGCACCTTCAAGGTACTCTCTCATGACTTTACCCTCCTTGATCATTGGACCATATCCCGCACATGCACATGTGTGCACCACCTGCACTCCCTGGGGAGTATTCCTAGCCCGGCTGTCACTAAGGCGTTCAAGACGGGATTTCCCATGGTCTTAGGTACCCATTTGTACTCCTGGGTGGAGAGGGGTACTGCAGATGAAGTGTCTTACTCAAGGACACAGTTACCGTGACGGGATTAGAAGAGGGATCTCTAGGTCGAGAAACCTTCGTGTTAGCCACTAAGCTACAATGCCTCCTCGCTTTTAGGCTTGTAGAAATCATGCAGTATGACAACAGTCTTGAAATACTGGACCTTAAAGATTGTGTCAGGGATGTGCAAGTCCATTACTTCCCTTCATTATCATTACCAAACGGTAGTTTAGTACTTACAAACGGTGTGTTGAAATCTGAGATCGATAAGTCATGAATTTGTTGTTTTATGAGAAAAACTAATAACGACATCTTACCAGAATGTTGTTCTTTCTGTGAGTTTAATTTTGCTCAAACTGCGAATCGCGGTTACTGTGCACCGTAGCAAGACCAGCGCAGCCCTCTGATTGGTTAACGGCTATCCCCTGCGCGACCTTTGGCTAACGGCTGATCGGACCATTTTGGAACGGCACGTGCACGTTTGACGTCGTGGATTTTTTTAAATTGCTGGCTAGTAATTTGAAAAAGGATGAAGTTTAACCGTCCAGATTTTCACCAAAACTCAATATTTTACCCCAAGTCTCTATGAGAGGTGTTTATTTATATTAATCTTCACATTGGATATGATTTCAGCTGATTTGATTCATATAGATGTTTTTTGACGTGCAAATCAATGACACAATCTTTAAAGGCATTGTTTGACAATGTCTCCAGTTTAAAAAACAAATCTGAGCTGCGTGATCCTTCATGCTGCTAGTGTCTCTGAAAAGGTCTAAAACTGAAGCCCTGAAAAATTTGCAGTTCAAAACGATTATTAAAGGTAAATGACATGATTGGGGGTATTCCTCAACTTGGGCTGATACTACTCTAAAATCAAGTAAACTTTGCATGGATTCTCCTGTGAAAATCTTGTAGTCAAACGTTCTCTCATTCTAAAATAACTTATGTCAATATCCCTTGTGGCCAGCAAACCTGCTGTGTGGCTCTCTATGGGTCCTATTTTTATCATGCCCCTATTAAATTAAAATACTAGTATGTTCATGCTTGATTCTCCTTAAGTAAACAAATTACAGACAAATCCTTCCTGCTGGGAGATCCACTCCAGCTAGTGTATAGTTGGTATATATTTCAACTCATTTGGTTCTTGAGGCATTTTCAAGTGTTCCCAATCATGTCACTAACTTTTAAGTACCTTTTAAAAAGTGAAAATCAATACAAGTACAAGAAAGATTTAAATCAAAGATATTAACCTAGTGCGATGATTGTTATCCTTTCATTCTGCAGGCATTCCGTGTGTTATCCCACCGTTTCCATGGCAAGGGATCTGGCAAGATGAAGACTGAGAAGAGAGCTAAAAAACTCCTGGAGGAAGAAGTAATTATTCTCATATTATTCTGTAATTCTTTTGATTTTTTTTTTCATTAGTTGCTAAATCTTACTTTGTTTTATTTTTGTGTAATGTATTATAAAACATAAATATTGTTTTGTTAATTCACATTTTAAATCAATTTATTTGTCAGTTTGTTCAAATGTCAGTTTTGCTCATATTCTTTGAGGATTTCATTTGTGATTACGTGACAGCCTAAAGAACTTCACTGTTTGTTTAGATGTCTATCTGTTTGTCTATATCTGTGGGGTCTGTTTGGATGTGTGTTTGCTTGTGTCCTTGTGAGTACATAAAACATGTTATTTGTTTGGTGATGTACAGGTACAAATTGACTTTGTTTAGGAAAAACTAATGACACCTTTTTTTTTGGTAACAACACAATTTACAAGAGTATCTTGTCGATATCGTTCATATTAGAGAAAAAGTCCTTTTTTGAAGGTCCATTTACCAGTCAATTTTCATTCCTTTTAAGCCTCAGCACATTAATTGCTGCTGAAAAATCACAATATATTTCTTTCTGGTATGTTTACCTTTAGACAGACTGGTAGACTGATACGTACAGACGTGCCTGTTTGTGTGTACATATGTATGTGCTTGTATGGTAAATACCACTGTTTAATTATTGTGAGCATTCCACAGCAATCATATTATCCTGTTGGAAGCAGCTAAATTTTGCTAGAACATGTATTATCCTTAGATCTCATCCTGAGATACTTAGTCAACTGTCCGAACATGTTAGCTTAAATGTTTACATGATTATACTCCTGTTTTTTTTCAGGCCATGAAGAAAATGTCGTCGACAGACACGCCCCTCAACACTGTCGCTAGGATGCAGGAGAAACAGAAATCCCTACAGTCAGCGTATATAGTCCTGAGTGGTGGCAGTAAAACAATGACTGCGTAAGTAGAAAATAATGTCAAGTCAATCCACACATAAATGATAATAGAACTCCACATTCCATTGTTAAAAATATATTAAAGTTATACTGATAGCAGATCACAAAGACTTATTAATTCCATGCCTTATTTGGACCGCATACTGAGTTACAATCCATGGCCTCTTTTTCCCCAAAAATGTTGAGATATGGTGTTTAAATCAGAAATTCAAATCATGAAAGGCATTTTTCTCACAATTATTTTATTCATTTTATAGTATAATTTGTAGTTATTTATCATTGATGTGCTTTCCAAAATGTTTTTCTTGGAGCATGTTACTTACGTGTACCACAGTTGAATTAATTTTCTTTACCTTAATTGGTTATTGATCATATAGGCTTTTTGGCTAATTTGGACCAGACCAAACGTCATTGTGTATAGGTGTCAAATTTAATTGTATCATCTAGCTACACTTTCCTGGTTAATATGGTATGTTGCATATTGGACTCAATAACACCAGTGCCTGTGTAGGTTTCCAACATGTATGGGTAATTTGTTGATATCGGGACTTGAGCTAGTAAGGGGCTTATGTATCTCATCAAGACATGCAGATGTGGGACTGAACAACCTTGAAAAAAAAAATCACTCAAACCAAATAAAATTCTTTTGTTAATATAATGGTTAATGACATAATTGGGAACTCTTGAAGATGCCTCAAGAACCATATGAATTGATACACATCCCAATATGTACACCAGCTGGAGTGGATCTCGTGGCTGGAAGAATTTATCATTAAGGAGAAGCAAGCATGAACATACCAGTATTTTATTTCTATCATGCCCTGATATAAATTAATCCCATAGAAAGCTATGAATGATTCAACATTTGACCATAAGATTTTCGTGGCAGAATCCTTGCACTAATCCTTGATTCTAGAATAGTTTCAGCCAAAGTTGAGGACTACCTCCAATCATGCTATTTACCTTTACGAATATGCCTACATTTTGGCAGCAAATACTGTATACCGTATAACCTTCCCCCAGAATGTGAGTGGTATTGACATTTGTTTCAAAGAATCAAATGAAAGCTAATATATAATGAAAGCCTATATAATAATGAAAACATATATCAGATTAAAAGTAATTAAAAACAAAGAAGTTAAGCTTGATATAAAACAGGAGTAATGTTTCTTATATGGTACTTATAATATTCATTTTTTTTTATTGTTTTACTCCAACAGACACAGTATCACAAAATGAAGACCGTACACTTTGGAGGCAGAAGAGAAGACCATTGTTCTGATTTGTGATCCCTGTACACAATCAAACTTATGCATGCATAATGTTCACTGGAATCCTGTGTCTAAAGCAAGTCAGCTAAAGAAATAAATAAAAAATACTGAGATATTATTTATTTCTATGAAAAAAAAATGTGGGAGGGGGAGCAGAAGGGAGGGGATAGGAAAGCACTAAATAGTGGTATGTCTTAACGACTGTGCCCAACCTGATAATATTTCATGGAATAATGTTGTTATAAGCAGCTTAACCTAGCATCATTTAAGAAACAACAACTAACAAACCCACCCCCAAAATATCTGAACCCACAAAAAAAAAATAGATATGTTGAGGAAATATGAATGTCACTGTTGGATGTTATAGTGTCATTTTGAAGTGATTTTGTTTTTTTAAATCATCTATATTGATGATTTTGATCCCTATTTAAATTGGCTATAGTCCCGTATTTTTTTTAATGATTATTAGATTTAAAATTGAGCCTTAAAACTATTTTTTAAACAGAGATAAACAAGTTGCTTTTAAGATTCCTAGTTTGTGCCTTTTTATAGGTTACTATAAAGAAAACAACAACATACTGTCTTGGGATGTACGATGTAACTTTTGTAATGGCTAGTGTACAAAAAAAAATGAAGACAGACTATCCTGCTCCTAAATGAACCCGTTGGAGATGATTTGATTTCACAATAACACACATTTTCTATAGACCGCAACACGAGTTAACTCGTACTTAGTCTCCAACAGGTTAAGTGCAATGTCTTGGTCATGATAAGTGACACCATGTCTGGATAGTTATCATCCACATGATGAGCCCTCAAGGACAATTACACCCTGGATGATTACCACCCTCACTCCCCCCTCCCCCCTCCCCCCTCCCCGGAAAACTACTACACAAACAATTACCACCCGGTACACTTACCTCTAAGACAATTATCACCTTGACAATTACTGCTTGCACCCCTAGGTCAATTGTCAAATGGACCCTTGTTCAAAGGGGGGAGAGTCTGGGGGTAATTGTCAGGGGTGGGGGTGGGAAGTAGATGTCCAGGGGGTAGATTTTTTATGACTAAGTGTTACATTTAAGTTTCAATGAAAACATCCATCAGATGAAAATCTTATATAGGAGTTGCATAAAAAACAACAACAACACACACACACACACACACAAATGTGCATATATACAAACAAGGGTTGGGACGGGCATTGTTTAATTTTTAATGTGATAAAAGAAGTGTTGAAAATTGTAAAAATACTTTCAACTATGTGAAGGAGAATAAAGAATCTTTTGTACAGATCATTCAACCTTCGTCTTTTCTGTATTCTTCACAAGTTCCACTTTTTATTTCTGTAAATGTGGTTTAGGCATATGGACTACTTCTGACAACAGGTGTAGTGATTATCTATCACCATGTAGTATTAGTATTCATGAACATGGAAATTCAACTGCTGGTTATATTTGCACTGCAGGTATCGTGAGTTAAGCACTTGGATGGGGGGGGGGGGGGTTGGGGCAAGGGACAACTTGACATGGACTTGACCTAGTGTTCTTTTTTTTTCACAGAAAATGTGTAAGATATACCTGAACCTCACTTTAAAGACTGAGTTTGGGATTTGCAAGTCCATTACTTACCTTCATTATCAATACCAAACGGTAGTTTAGTACTTACAAATGGTGTGTTGAAAGTTTAAGATCCATACGTCATGAACTTGTTTTATGAGAAATAACTAATGACGCTTATTATTATTATTCTTTTTGCGAGTTTAAATTTTGCTCAAATTGCAGATTACGTTTACGTGTACGTTTGCATGACCAACAGAGCACATTGATTGGTTAAACAGCTAAACTCCGCGTGACCTTCGGCTAATGGCTGATTGGACAATTTTAGAACGGCCTGTGCACGTGCACGTCACTGTGCAAATTTTGAAGTTTAAATGTCCAGGCATTTCACAAAAACCGACATATTTCTACCCAAAGGTCTATGACAGGTGTTTACTGTACAATCTTCACATTTATGTGAACATTTTAGCTGAATTTCATCATTTTGCCATTTCTCGCTGCAAATCTCATACTACTGTCTTAAAGATGCTCTGATTCAATGCCATAAACAGTTCTCATTCATCAAGAATGGAGAATTCCTTTATCATCTGCTTCTGCCTCCCCACCGCCCCCTGACAAAAGGCCATATGACATTTTTTTCAAATTGAGTATATAGTGTAGGACTCGTACGTCATAGTATAACATTGCAGAACAAAAAAATATATAATTTAGAGAGTTGCCCTATTGCTTTCATAATCCCGCTGTAAATGGGGACACTGAATAGCTATACGTGTTGAAACAAAATACAATTTGACTCAATATCTCCCAACACCAAATGTCAGCTTATGCCCTTTTGTCATGGGGGGGGGCGGGGAACATGTGCTAATCCATTTAAAGCTCAAACCAATCATAACTAGCATCTTTCTCTTCCACACTTTCATCAACATTGTAGCAATATACAGACAGACTACAGGAATATACACGTACAAAGAGTATTTATATGCAGAATATACATTTTATTCAGGACAAATATTAGATCAAATACACAGAGATTTGATTGTAATTGCATAACCCCAATCTTTCAATCTAGTTTGTCCATTTCACATTTTCTGTTATCAGGTTTAATGTGTGTTTTCAGAATAATGAGTGAAGTTGGAAAAAAACAATGTTACTACACTCAAATAAAAATACCATTTAACCTGTTAAAGGTAGGTGACATGATTGGGAACACTTGAAAATGCCTCAAGAACCAAATGAGTTGAAATATATACCAACTATACACCAGCTGGAATGGATCTCCCAGCTGGCTGGATTTGTCTCTAATTTGTTTACTAAAGGAAAATCAAAGCATGAACATATTAGTATTTTAATTTTATCTGGCCATGATAAAAATAGGACTCATAGAGAGCCACACAGGTTTGCCTGCCATGAGGAATATTGACATTAGTTATTTTAAAATGAGTTGACATTTGGCTACAAGATTTTCACAGGAGAATCCTTGCATAGTTTACTTGATTCTAGAGTAGTTTCAGCCCAAGTTCAGGACTACCCCCAATCATGTCATTTACCTTTAACAATGAACCCCTGAACATTTTACTGGTTTAACATATTCTTTTTCAGGCTTGAGATTATAATGAACAATACATCTTACAAAACTAAAAAAAAAAACTGTTCCATGAGAAACCATTGAATTTCTCATTCATGAAATGCCAATTGTAGCATTACAGTTGGTACATATTACATCTCATATTCAAATTGGGCGTGTCTTAACTCAGTGCCCCTCCCACCAGTGGCAAGCAAAGAAAGCCAAATTTTCCAGTTTGGGCATGAAAAAATTAATGTTTGCATTGATTGTGATCAGGTACAATGGTAAATATGAATATAAACAGAATGGTAATGAATTTAACACAAACAGGAGTGGATGAATTAAATTATTTTGGTCACATGAATAAAAATTTGACAATTCGAAATAAGCTAGAAATTCACTGACCCAGGAATATTTAAGATGTAGGGTACCTGATTACCCTTTCCAATTTTCCTTGTCCACGTCTGCCTATGATGACTCTGTAAATTTGACTTCTAATGAGCTTATCACTAGCGGCAGTCCAAGTTGTGAATTGACCAAATTCGGGAGCATTTACTTGGGTCAACAAGATAATAATGCGCGAGATTAATAAACCCATCTCTCTCTTAAATCATAAACTAATATATACGCTTTTTTTTTAAAATAAAGGAATGTGTTTTTTATTGCCTCTTATGTCAATAAACAAGGTGTTCAAATGCAATACAATAGCACAATAGCATGTGGACGTACATCTTCCACATATTAACTTACATGTATCTTAATAATCTTGAAACTTACACTTGCAAAATCAATTGACATCTTTTTACTCTACTACTATGTCTGGACTCGGGACTAATATATTTTTTTTTAAAACTAATTTTGTACAAATATGATCTAGTACTTCTACAAAAATATAAATAACTGTCTATGGTATTAAATACTTGTATAAAAATAGTCTCAAATTTGCAAATTTACTAGATCTATGGGAAATAAACCAAGTCCTTGTCTAAACCACGAACAAAAACATTTCCTACTTCAAACTTCACTGGGAAAGTGTAAATTTCACCTTGACATTATTTTTTTTTTTTTTTAGTCAATACTACTTCATGATTTTTTTTTTTTACTTTTATATTTTCAGTTTCAACAGACGTGATTTGCAATCATACTCAAATAGTCATGGATATCCACATATTGCAACTTGCATGGTCACATTTGCTCTTACTTTTGTCCTCCCTATTTGCTCTGTGTATTCCCTTTTCCCTAGAAAATCCCACTGATTACAAAATTACTGATGCGTTCTTCAATAACATTCAAAGTTCATGCATAATATTGTTACGTACTGGCGGAAAATGTAACACTGTTTGAAATGAAAATAACATGGATGATTCTCTAAAGTGGAATTTTCACATTTACCACAAATCTCTTAACTACACACAATACACTGATAGGGTATCAAGCATGCTTGGTAACTACAGAAGTGTAATACAGGTGACTCCCAATATGACGAAGTCCTTGGGAATTTCGTTATAACCAAACAGTGAAAGTATATAAAGATATATAGATAATAATTTTGAGACCTGAATTTCTAC
>JZLH01S0025036.1:10891-46297 GCA_001188425.1 Eucidaris tribuloides | reverse complement strand
GTTCAATTTTCATGGGATTTTCAAAAAATATGGCAAAGCTTTAATTTGCCATTTGAAAATAGACTCTGTTTTTTATTTTGGCACGAGCTTGGTAAATTTACAGAGTTTGAACTTCCCATTGCCAAGATTTACAATAAATTTGAAATAATCCTAGATACAATCACTTTTTAATCCAAATTCATGAAGACCCAGAGCTGCAACAACTGGTAACATTCATCAGAAAGTTAGGTTTGACGACCACTCACTGAGACTGTAACAGCTAAAAACCAATGTCCAATACTCAATATTCTCTTGGAAAATGACTTCATGTAGGTTTACTCAACTTTCTTGATATGACCTCCCCTTTTGCACTCTGTGAAAGACCACATCCAAAGAAGATAGACCTCAAACAACAAATCCATGCTGTAACAAATGATTGTAACTTGGAAGTTAACAGTCATGAGGACGATAAAACTCGGATGAATAGAAGGAATTGGCTACATGTTGAATTTTTGTCGATGTGCAGTATATAATTGTGGCAACTATCGGCTTAATCCCAAACAGCTTCAAACATTTTCTATGGAGCCTCCATCATAATGCTCCACCAAGAACGTGTTCTACACAATGCAACTTGGCTGAATAGAAGGGTTAAGTGGGTGGAGTAATTGTGCCAAATTTCAGCTTAAAGGTTAGTGACATGATTGGGAGCACTTGAAAATGCCTCAAGAACCAAATAAGTTGAAATACATACCAACTATACACCAGCAGGAGCGGATCTCACACCTGGGAGGATTTGTCTGTAATTTGTTTACTTACGGAGAATCAAGCATAAACATAGGAGTATCTTAATTTTATCCGGGTACGATAAAAATAAGCCCCATAGAGAGCCATACAGCAGGTTTCCATACTGCGAGTGATATTGACATTGTTTATTTTAGAATGAGTGAACGTTTGACTACAAGATTTTCACAGGAGAATCCTTGCATGGTTTACTTGATTCTACAGTAGTTTGAGCCCAAGTTGAGGACTACCCCCAATCATGTCATTTACCTTTAATCCAATAACAGCTCCTTATCCGCCGTTTACACTATGTTCCTGGTGGCCACGGCAACACAGTTTCAGGCCACGTGGCAAAACGGGATGGACGTGAGAAGACGCAGATAGACCCGCTACGGAACCACCTCCAAGTGCTGTTACGGGCCTGTAACGTACTGTCGAGTTTTATTGCGTTCCCTCGTTTTCCTACGGCCTACTAGGTTTTCATCCTTACGTGACTACGTGGCATTTCTTTTGACGGTTACAAAATCTGGACGTCGGTATCCACGGCAACATGGACTGGTCTCGTTTGCCCAGCCCGTCCCTCGCGGTGGTCTCACGTCCATTCGTTTTGTCCACGGTGGCCTGAAACGTGGTTGCGTGGCGCCCGGGAACATAGTGTAACGAGCCTTTAGTGTTTGATGCTATATTTTTATTATCAGTTTGATGTTGTGCTGGGAACAACCTCTAGATACAGTACTGCTACAGTGTATGCATGACCACTATCTTTGGGATATGTGTTCTCCCTTTTCCTGATAAATTCCAACCACATCATCAAACTTTTAAAGTGTTTTAAAGACACTATATAACACTGTGGAAGACCCGTTTAAAAAATTGTCGAACTTTGCTATCTGACATATCTGACAGTGTTTGAATGGACAAATAAACACCCTAGAACACAAAAGTTTGGACAGTTATGCTGTCACTAGTACAATATGTGCAGATACAAATTGGCACATTAATTTTATATCGGGCGATAGGAAATTCTGCAACACAGCAGTCTATGGAGAAAAGCTGGAATGGTCTTTCAATGATTTTCACTTTTTTAAAGCACTTAATGATTGTTTTACACTGCAATTTTTTCAGGGCTTCATTTTTAGACTGTATCAAAGGCACTAGTAGCATGGGGAATCATGTAGCTCAGATTTTTTAAACTGGAAACATTTTTGTACAGTGCCTTTAAATGTGGTTTTTTTTTCAGTCAATCCAGACACATTATTTAAAGCTATTAAGGGTCTCTACTTTAAAGGTAAAGATGACATGATTTGGGGTGGTCCTCATTTTGGGTTAAAACTGTTCTAGAACCAAGTAAACAATGCAAGGATTCTACTGTAAACAAATTGAAGTCAAAAGTTGACTCATTTGAAAGTACTTCCATCAGTATGTCTTGTGACAGACAAATCTGTTATGTAGCTTTTCAATGGAATTTAATTCTCTCCAGCCTTGAGAGAAACAAACTGCAGGTATGTTCACATCCGATTCTCCGTAAGTAAATCAACTCAAGACAAATTCTTCCAGCCAAGAGATCCACTTCAGCCGGTATATCTTTTGTATATCTTTCAACCAGTTTGGTACTAAAGGCATTTTTTTATTACTCCCAGTCATGTCACTGCCTTTAAGAGGGTACATGGAAAAACACTCAATATCATTTTTCCAATTTATGATCCGTTTTGTGGCGAATGTGGCATAAGTAGAGAATGACACAATTTTGACAAATGTGCTTCAAAGTCATCTCTAAATTGCTCTAAAAATGACACAAGACTGAGTAGTTGAACACAGCAGAACAATCACCTCATAATAGACCTACATGTACACGTGACTTACAAATATCTTTTAAAACTTCTCCACAAATCGTCTTGCTAACAAAGTACTAATTCAGTTCAAGTACTGACATTTGGATACATTCATCTACAGGCCTAGATATTGCCAGTTTGCCATGATACACCAACAAAGGAAAATTACATGTATAGTGGTCACCCAAGGGAAACAAAACAAAAGTGGTCATTAGACAGGAGGATAATATAGAGAGGTGGCCACTAAGACAGGTTTGACTGTGCATGTTTCCAACTGCCGGTCTTACAAATATTTGAGGTGAACGGATTCCAAATAGTGCAAATGTACTTAAAGACACAGGCTAACATTGTGGAGCTTCAAATGTAAAAAAAAAATTGTCAAACTTTGCTATCTGAGCTACAGAGTAGTGTTTGAATGGACAAATAAACACCCTAAAATACAAAAGTTTGGAAATTTAAGCTGCCACTGACAAGATACATGTATGAATGAATAAACAATTAGTACATGTACTTGGGCGGAGTACAAAATAGCTGTGATCTACACACAGTAATCTATGGAAGGAAATGGGCAGGTGAATCTGGTCAACTTACTATTTTCACTTCTTTAAAGTACTAAATAATCATTTTGAATAGGGTGGTTCTTATTTTACAAAAGTCTGAAAAACCATGGTCTCACCCCTTAAAATGGTCCAGTTGCATGAAAAACTTATCCTGACAAAATTTCAGGAACATTGAATAATATTTAGAGGTAGCTCAAAGGCCTCAAAGTTGGGTGCTCACAAATTAGGTATCCATGTAGTCCCACATACAGTAATTTATGTATTGTACACAAATCACATGTGGAACTGCCATTTATAAACAATTTTCATGGACTTACCTACCTAGGCTAGGGTAAGGATTAGGGATAGGGTAGCCTAACCCTACCCTAACCCTAAAGCCTAACCCTAAACCCTAACCCTAGATATTTGCTGGATACCAAATAGGTTTGATGATATGATTGGAAACACTTGAAAATGTCTCAAGAACCAAATGAGTTGAAACATATATACCAACTATTATGAACTATACACCACCTGAAAGCATTTGTCTTTAATTTGTTTACTGAAGGTGAATCAAGCGTGAACATACCAGCATTTTATTTCTCTTGTGCCCTGATAGAAAATATCCTATAGAAAGCTACACAGATTTGCATGCCACAACGGATATTGAAAGTAGTTATTTTACAATTAGTCAACATTTGACCACAAGATTCTAAAGGAGAATCCTTGCATAGTTTACTTGATTTTAGAATAGTTTCAGCACAAGTTGAGGACTAACCCCAATTAAATGTTATTAATGATTAAAGCCCCAAAGATAACATCGTTGAACTTCAAGTAAAAAATAAATTGTCAAAATAGTAGTGCTTAAATGAACACATTAACATCCTACCATGTAAAAGTTTGGAATATGCTGCCATGGGCATGGTATGCATAGATAAACACCCAACCCCCCCCCTTCCCCCAACTTTATTGCTTGGGTTGACTATTAAATAGTCACACATATTACATGATAGTCTATGGGAGGAAATAGACAAAGTCAGGAGAAGGTCACACTGGATAAGTCAAGATTTTCACTCTTTAGAACACTAAATGTTCACTTTAAAGTACAATTTTTTCAAGGCTTCATTTCTAGACCTTATCACAGACATTTAGAGCATGGAGGATTATATGTAGCTCAAATATTTTAAACTGTAGTGATTGTTAAATTGTGTCTTAAAATAGCGCCCAAAGTTGGTTGTGACTAACAAAGACTCCACAAAAAGTGATTGTTGGTCACAATAGAGTAATTCTAGGGGGTTGCTCAGTCTGTATAAGTACATTAACAGAAACCAGCTTTAACATGAATAACAACAGATGTCATTTATGTACCTAAAGCAAGCATGGTACTTTGTGCCATGCGAACCTCTAAATCCTGTTTATCCAGCATTTTAGAACAGTATTTTATTAAGTGGGTATATTCTTGATGTTTGATCTTGTTCTACTTTAATACATAAACAGTAATAGAATTCTTGTATGTACTTTCATTTTTTTTTAACTTCAAACATGGCTCTTTGTATCATGAGTACTCCTTAAATACTTCTTGAAAAAAGCTCTAAGATGCGTGATGACCAGTAGGTCATCAGGCATTTTAGAGCAATGTTTTTAGGGGTATTCTTCCATACAGAGTTTCCCCTGACCAGTAGGTCATCAGGCATGTTAGAACAATTTTGAGGGATATTTTGTTTAGAACAAAGTATCCCCTGATGCTCAATTGTAATGGCCTTGACATCAACTCATTGAAAATATAAATGTGTAAATGTACTTGTATTGTTGTTCTGAACTCAAACAAACATTGCACTTTGTGCTGTGAGAACTGCTAGTTCAACAATGTTAACTTGAGCTAAAACTATTCTAGAATCAAGTCAACTATGCAATGATTCTGCTGTGAAAATCTTGTGGCCAAACATTGACTCATTCTAAAAGTCAATATCCCTTGTGGCAGGCAAATCTGTTGTGTAGCTTTCTATGGGATTTATTCTAATTAGGGCACGAGAGAAATAAAATACTGGTATGTTCATGCTTGATTCTTCTCAAGTAAACAAAGTAAAGACAAATCCTTCCAGCTGGGAGATCCACTCCAGCTGGTGTATAGTTCTTAATAGTTGGTATATATACTATATATGTTTCAACTCATTTGGTTCTTGAGGCATTTTCAAACTTATGTTCCCAATCATGTCATTAACCTTCAAGGTATCCAGCAAGTATCTTGAGTTAGGTTTAGGGTTAGGGTAGGGTTAGGATACCCTATCCCTAACCCTAACCCTTGTATGCATAGGTAAGCCCATGAAAATTGTTTATTAATGGCAGTTCCTTGGTACGATTTGTGCACCCTACATAAATCACTGTATGTGGGACTACATGGGTACCTAATTTGTGAGGTCCCAACTTTGAGCTACCTCTAAATATTATTCAATGTTCCTGAAATTTTGTCAGGATAAGTTTTTCATGCAACTGAACCATTTTAAGGGGTGAGACCATGGTTTTTCAGACTTTTGTAAAATAAGAACCACCCTAATTTTGAAATACCACTTTTTTTCTGGGCTTCAATGTTAGAACTTATCAAAGACACTTTAGATCATGGAGGAGTATGAAGCTTATATTTTTTTAAACTGTGGTCATTGTTAGCCTGTGGCTTTACGCTCTTTACCTGGAAATGGTGGAAATGGAAAACTCAATATCTGGATGAGTTTCCATCACTGACCTGCAGGGCTCCAGGATTTGTTATTCCTACAGTCTGATTCCAAAACTATTGAAAGTGACATTTCTTTTACTAAATGCCAGGAATATCTTTGAATCAATTCATCAAATAGTTGAATGTACATTACAATGTTAAAGAAGTCCAACTATTCATTGATCAATAATCTCCCTTCCAGATCAGAAATACACATACATGTACAAAAGTAGGCCTACATAAAATAGAATTTGTTGGAATTAAAAGGACATTTTTAGCACTGAAACTACATCAGAATCAGACCAAAATTTAGATTTTATAGTCCACAATATGTGCAAGGTAAAAAATTACTGCAAATGGGCTAAATCCCAAGATCTGGACTTAAAATACTTTGTTTGTGACATGATATGGCTGCAGGAAATGTTGTTACGACTTACAACATAGGCCTATTCTTTGCTGTTGTTGTTGTTTTTATTTGTTTGTTTGTTTTCTTTTTCTTGGGGGGGGGTTGCTTTGTTTATACTCTTATTTCACACCCTTCACGTTAAATATCAAAATAAATATCTTTTTGGCATACTCTAAAATCAGCTGTCCAGAAGCAAGATTGTAGGAGCTGTTTTATGTTTGGAAAACTTGAACTCTGACACTGAAACTACAAATTCAAAATAATTGGCTTTACAAGCCCCAGTATGCATGGTTCATATTTACTAACAAAAAGAGTTCATTTGAACTTTCTATACAGATGTCAATTTCTTCAGCCATGAGGATGAGAAGGAGAATGGTCTGGAAGCACAGAGAAAAGGGAGAAGAAAACAAAGGGCAAGGAGAAGAAACAGAAGAGGAAGAAAGAGAGGAAGGGGGAGGAGATCAAGAAGAGGGAGAAGAGAAAGAAGAGGGAGTTAGAGAAAATAGAGGGAGAAGAAGTTGAGACGGAGATGAGGGAGAAAAGAAAGAAGAGGGAGAACAAGAGGAGGAGATGAAGGAGAAGAGGAAGAGGAAAAAGAAGGAGAAGGAGAAGGAGGAGAAAAACGAGAAGAGAAAATAGAGGGAGAAGAAACAGAGGAGATGAGGAAGAAGAGAAAGAGGGGGAAGAAGAGGAGATGAAGGAAAAGAGGAAGAGGAAAAAGAAGAAAAAGAAGAAGAAGGAGGAGGAGGAGGAGGAGGAGAAAGGGAGAAGAGAAAATAGAGGGAGAAGAAGTGGAGAGGGAGATGAGGGAGAAGAGAAAGAAGAGAAAGAAGAGCAGGAGATGAAGGAGAGGAGGAAGAGGAAAAAGGAGATGATGATGATGGAGAAGAAGAAGAAGATGAACAAAAAGGAGGAGGAGGAGGAGAGGAAGAAAAAAGGAAGGGGAGGAGAAGGTACCACATAGTTGACTAATTAATTACCGATTTGAAGATTTCTGACCAAAAGAAGAAAAAAATGTCAAAAAGTAGCAGGCCTACGTACATGACCACATTTACAACAAGGTTCTGTATTCCGCACAATCTATGCTCCCACCCCCTCCAAATAAGGGGGGAAATCCGAAGGGCATGGGTGTTTTATTGTGCTGCAGAAGTGGTGCAAACAAGATTCTCTGCCTTTATAAGGCTTTGTCATGATTAATGACACAGTCATTACAACCAAAAATATACCCTGTTCAATCCTTGGCATCTCATATCAAATTCATCCAGGTTTTGATTTAGTCCCATATTTGCTTCACGCAACTCAGGCGTATATCTACTTGATTCAATCTGTCAACACCTATTGAAACGTCTACCCATCTTAGATCAATCTCCATTGTCCAAGGTGAATGCCACTAAACAAATTGTCAAGACGTATAAAAGCAAAAACCTCCACAGAATGTGACTCAGGTAAAAGGCACCCATTACTGAACCCTGGAGGGGACATTCCAAGTTGAAATTTATTGCTTTTGTGGCAGTTTCAGTGATGAAAGATATGATGCCATTAAATCAAAAGGGACAGGAATTTCAGGGGAGTGTAAGAAAACACAAGGTGAGGTATGTAGACAGTAGGGTGGCATGCATGTGTGTGGTTTGTATGATAGTTTTGCATGTGCTTCAATATTTCTACACATACGTGTATGTACGCATTGTACCTAAATGATTTGCAGGGTGCATTTAAATGCAAGGTAATTCACCCTGACATCAAGTTGATTTTGATAAAAGCAGAACAATGAGAGAAACATATTAATGAAAGTTTGGCAAAAATCCACCGAAGAATAACAGAGTTATGAGGTTTCAAATTTTTAAATTTGTGACGTCACATGCGAGCAGCTCCCAACATGTCATCTAATATGAATTCCATAAATTGCCATTTTTCAATGGTTCATGATAATTGAATGGGTTTTTTTTCATAGAATGCACAGATAAAATCATTTTCAAATTTCTGCGAAAACAGCACTATTATGAAATTTATATCACATGACATCTGGGGAGCTGCTCGCATGTGATGTCAGAAATGTAAAAGTTAAAACTGTCATAGCTCTGTTATTCTTTGGTGGATTTTCGCCAAACTTTCAATAATATGTTTCTCTCATTGTTCTGCTTTTATTAAAACCAACTTGATGTCAGGGTGAACCTTGCCTTTAACAGGGAAGTGTTCTCCACATATCAATGTAGATTTAATGAAAGTAGAAAATTCTGCAAATTATCAGTGAAAGTCTGAGCAAATTTGAAGAATCCAGTTACAACATACAGGTAGGGCCTATAGTTTTTCAAAATTTTCATTAAAAGACCAAATTGAATGATTTCCAAATTCAAGTATAAGAATTTTTTTCTACAAATTGTGATTAAGAAATATTTTAATAAAACTTGTTTTCCTTCTTCAAAACTAAAATGTGTTTAAAAAAATCTGAAAAAAAAATTCTCAGCAGTTTTCCCGGACAAAATTTTCGAAAATCACTCAAAATCCCATAAATTTCTCAATGGTCACTTGATGATCATTTGGTCTTTAAATGTTTTAATTGTTACAAACCCTAATGTTTTTTCCATTTTTTTTAATACTGTCTTTTTAACCACCAAATCACAAAAAAGCCACATTTCTATACTTTCACTTTGTGAAAGCCCATAGTAAGCCTCAAGATAACTACAAACAGATGTTTTCCACATGAAATCATTAACTAAGCTAGCTTTCTCAGTAAATTAGAGATGTTAGAATAAAAGGAAATGATGGAAAACATATGCTTCACAAATACATACCATCTACACGCATACTGCCACACCATAAGCCTCTTCCAAATTTAATAAATGCAGGTATAATTTCCAACCACTTCAGAATATAACCAATGCCGATATTATTTCCAACAAGTCACTAACAAGCATGAACGGAGTAATGATCCGCCACAACCTTCACAACGCTCTTTCAACATCCAATTGTGCGCTAGCTGAAAGGGGGCGGGCAGGTACCACAGAGAACCAGTGGGAGAGTATAATTAGTCTCTGCCAACAGCCTGTGTTGACACAGTCAGTGTCCGTAACAGTGTGAAGAGTGTGAAGCTGAAGCAGGGGAGCTTATACACTATTCCTCTCTATAGTCTTAGGCTTCCAGACCATGCAACTTTTTTTCCCTCTGAGTAGATGCTAGTCTAAGTCATAAACTGTTATTTAATTTACACCAATCTCAATCCCAATCCTATGGCCTGTTCAAGCGCTTTTGGAGGCGAACCGTGCCATACCGTACCATGCCAACCCAATGCGTACCGTGCCAGAGTGGTTCATTTGCGAGTGTTCAGGCAAAAATGTGGGCAGTGTGCCTCCGAGGTACCACTTTGGTACGCTTTAATCACGAATCCAAGGGAACCACACATGAAAGTATAGCGGAATGCGTTCAGGCGCTTAGCGCAGTACGGTACGGTTCACCTTGGCACGCTCCAGACCACATTGGGAGGTGGTCCTCCGTGGCACGCTTCTGGAGCGGTACGGTACGGTACGGTTCGCTTTAGGGGTGTTCAAGCGCCTCCTCTGGCACGGTTCGGTACGGTACGGTTCGCTTCAGGAGAGCGCTTGAACAGGCCCCTAATCCCAAATCAGAATGAAGCGAGCTGTGAGCATACATGTAGCTTTTTTTCTGAAAGCTATTCAAGTGTCCAGACTCACACCTATATACATCAGTTTCTATACTGTCTACAGATTAGGGTAAAAAAAGTGAACAGTCTAAAATTTAGACCTAAGACTAAGTACATGTAGATGCAGGCTGATGGTGTGTGAATGTTTCTAGGCTCAAAACACTAGTCTTAGTTCAAGGCAGTTAAGTTAACTGATGAAATTTATTTTTGTACTACAGGATGGGTTCATTTATTAAATGTCTGGAAGCCAGTCTACTCTTTCCTTGGAGAGTTTGTAGTCAAATGGTAGTAGTAGTCTATGTTCATAGACTGTTCTTTTGTTTACCCCAACCCAATCCCAACCCTTTACTAGGGATTGACACTTGCCTACATGTACTTGAAAGAACAAAAATAAGATTGCATGTCAGGCAAGTGAATAAAGATGCTAAACATTTATTTGTCCAATCGGACAAGTAAAATTTTGACTATAACTAAGATATAATCATACCCCCAATCCCTAAATCAGAAAGAAACTGTGAACATATCATCTAGTCTCCAGACAAGTATGGAGTCAAGTGTCAAGACAGCTTGGGATTAGGGAAAAACAAAAACAACAGTCTAAAAACTAAGACTAGGTATATAACACCAGAACACCTCTTGGGAAGTGCTAGGCTTGGTGTACAGACACTTTAAAGTGTGAAATGGGACACTCTCAGTCTGAACCTGTCAAGAGGAGTTGCACTGATCATACAGACACTCTAATGTGTACCATGGGGCTTATTTCAGCTTTGAATTCCATCAATACATCAAGTGAATTATTTTTAGGCATGATGTTCAGATATCCCAATGTGCCAAATGGGGAAAGGCTTCATCAGAATGGTTTAGACTTAAATTACAGACTCTCTGATGCACCACAGTTTACAATGGCATCAAGGGAGGTGCTACATGTACACTCACCACCACACAGACACTTTAACATGTTACAATAAGAACAGGGTGGCACCACAGTTTGGGGGGGGGGGTGACCCTATTATTTTAAAAGTTATGAAAATTATAGGGATTGAAGTGTTTTTGTTGTTGTGAAAAAATTCACCCCCTCCCTTATCACATTTTCTAATTTTTAACATTTCTGCAGGCCATCCCCACCCCTCTCACCGAGCTATTTGGCAGTGAAAAATCAAGCCAAAAGTATTCACCCCCCCCCAAAGATTTTTCGCCCTGGCACTGCCCCTGACTAAGAATGATAAGAAATAGTCTAAAACCCCCTACAGACAGCCCAAATTCGCCGGCTCTGAACCAGCTCTGCTACTCCTCCACTTTCTGTCTGAATGGTTTAACCCGGCGAAAAGGAGTATTAAGTACGCCCACTCTGAAACACCTCCGGAGGTGTTTCAGAGCCGGCGAAAAGGAGTAGCTGATACGCTTCACCTTCTGTCTGAATGAGTTAAGCCGTCTCTGCTACTCGTTGCGCAGTGATGCATGCGAAGTTCACCAACATCCGCGCAAAAAACAAAGGACAATTGCGCGTACAAATATACACTTCCTGTTCCGGTCTTGCAAGGTGAGTAGTGACTCCACCTTTTTGGTTGCTGTGTGAATGGTTTAAGACGGCGAAAAGGCGTAGCTGCTACGCGAATTCTGTGCTGTCTGAAGGGGGTCATCGGAGGATTTCAAGACCGCTCAGAGCAGCCGCAGCTACACCTTTTTCTGTCTGAATGTGGCTTAAGAATGATAAGAAATAGTCTATGACACATACAGGGTATATGATGGTGCATGGACATGAACAAATTTGCTGTAATATTGTACCATAGCTTGATTGTCTGCTCCATGTGCCCTATGCTGGTAAATTAATTGTTAGACTTGGCATACAGGATCTGTATAATGTGCCTCCGTGGACTAATTTAGTGTCCAGTATACCATCAGCGAAGGTGTTAGACTGTAGACAGGCTAATGGGCACATTTATTCTGAAAGCTGTGAATTAGACTTACAATACAGTCTCTGTAAAATAACTAGCTATCATTCCTGCACCCTTCTAAGAAAAGCATTCCTTTTTAGCTGTAAGCATCTTGCATGACTTGAATGCATCATTTATGTATTTTCAATGTCAGAAATATGAGTTACATGACTCTACATGCTAAAATGTCTTGGTGTGGTGTAAAAAAAAGTACTAAAAACATTGGAAATAACACTATAAGGAATAAAAAAGTGAAAATTTACGAGTTTTTAGGTTTGGCCAATTATGCATTTTTTCCCCCTTTAGTCAGTTGTGTTAGAAATAATCATACGGTTGATGTTTTATTACCAAGGTGATATTTATTTATGGATATTTTATCAGTGAGTGACAGCATAATTGTTAAAAGTTTAGGACATCATTGTACAGCCTACACTTTAAAAATCTACATTCTTCTTTTTTTTTGATTAAGTGTCCACACCACAGTATTTATGCCTTTAACCTATTAGCTTCAACAATGGCACATGCCACATTAGTCCATTCATACAATCACAGAAAATACACTTAAATTTTTACATACAAACTTTTTTTGTAACTGAGCAAAAATATTTCTTGACTTGAAACATGTTGTAATGAATAGAATCAGCAGATTTTTTTTTTTTGCATGTCCAAAGTCGACCCAATGTCCAAAGTCACCCCGATTTATGGTTTAGTAAAATAGAACTCAACTTGCCCATCTTGTTGTGCCACAACGCACTGAAGTTCAACTGAACTACTGTAAATACACTTAGACTTTACGTCCAGGCCTGTTAGTTGATTCTGGTAGGATGGAACTTCCATCCCCTAATCTTCGGAATGTTTATCAAGACTAGAACAGGACAGAGCCCTGTAACCCATAGGGATGAAACCTGGGATAGCCAGGTTAAGACAGAGGGGATCAGTGGAGGTGAGCAGTTTGCAAGCAATAGAGAGCTAAAACCAGAGGCATAGCAAGGATTTGTTGAAAGGTGGGTGGGGTGGGGGGGGGGTCAAAAATACTTTAAAAAATATTTACTAAGTTGTTATCCAGAAACCAATTCGCATATATAATGAGCTGTGAACTTTGACCGACAGACTACGAATTTGAACTTAACCTGTATTTTTAGAGTTATCACGCGGAAACTAAAAAAAGGGGTATGGACGGAAGGACAGACGGACGGGAGGAAACGCTATGTGCCACTTCGAGAATTTGTGGGATGCTATTTACCCGGGGGGGAGGGGGGGGGGTACTCATGTATATTGGGTATACGGGGATGTGCCGCTGGGAAGGGTGACTTTCTCAAAAAAATCCTTAGACATGGGTCCACTTTTCATCAAACAGATCCATAGACATGGGTCCCATTTTTCACATTTTCGGCGCACTTTGCAGGCACACGCTCACAATTTTCAAATTTTCGGCACGCTTCGCGCAAATAATGCTATTTCCAAATTATCAGGTTTTCGGCGCGCTTTGCGTGTAAACCCTTAGACATGGGTGCCTATTTACAGCAAAAGGACCTCTTAGATGTGGGTATGGGTTCGGAGTTCTCAGCGGCACACCCCCATCCGACTATAATCTGAGCTATTTACAGAGTTTTCTGTGCCATCTCAAGAGCATGGGGTAGCCAGGTACATGTAGGAGTCATGTTGGCCTGTTGACCAACTTTCAACCCTTTAAAAATATATATGTTTTTTTTTACGTTATTGGGGGCATGCCCCCCCCCCCGACACACACACACACACACACCTCTGGCTATGTAACTGAGAGTGTAGAGGATCGGAGAAGACCCTTGTCATGCATGCTCTTGGGCGTTGTGTCACAATGTATCAAGATACCATCCCGTTAACTTTGTGTCCGAGTGTATTCTCCATTCTCCGCAGGGGTAGAAATAAGAAGAGATGATACACTGTGAGTTAGTCTCCTAAACCAGTCTCACTTGTGGGTGCTTTACTGTGCCCACGTTTAATACGGATTGACTGTGTGCTACATCAATCTGAGTTATGTGTCTGGACAGAAATGCACAATAACACTTTTCTGCAAAAATAAATCAAACGTCATAACTTGCAAACTCAACATAAGAAGAAATGTAAGAAAAGTTTTTCAATTTTGTGAAATTAATTGATGTAAGAAAGCCTCCACAATGAGTGCTCTGTCTAAAAAAAAAATACAGAATGTCTATCTTGAACTAAAGTCAAGATACTTTCATACTTTCATGGAGTTTATGCCTTAATATTAACTTTTTTGAGGTATGTATCAGTATGGCAACAAAATAATGCACAGACATAAACAAACAACATAAAAACTATGATTATTGCCAGTGATACCACTGATGTATTTTTCCTCACAAATTAGTTGACCTACCATCAACACACACCCCCACCAACAGACAGACACAGACACACACACACACACAAAGGAAACCTACCAACAAATGAAAGTAATGCTTTTGCTTTCGAGTCAGAATCAAACAGTAGACTAGATAACAAGACTAATCAAGTGATCTTGCTCTGCTTCAGAACTTGGACATGTCCTGCTGTCAAGAAGGCAAACGCCTTGAACATAATACAACAAAGATGCGGGCAATGTTTTGGGAAAGGGGGAACGCTTGCTTTCGGATCTGGTTTGTTTGCAAAATGTATCATGGGGGATATCGTTTACGAAGAACGATTGTTGCCACAGATCTACAAGTCGCCATGTTAATGTTTAAACAACTGTCTGCATGGCCGGGTGTGGGGAATGCCAATGCGATGTGTTTCTTTTTTCGAGTTCTAGTTACAAACGACAAGGAAGGGTCCTGATTGGGTACTGAAAGTATCTAAAAGTTAACATGTCAAAGAAGAATTCCAAATTGACATCAGAGTGTGCAGCAAAAACAAATCTACTTGACAGGTTTGTTCATATCATTGTTAGTCCGACTGCAAGATGCTATTCATGAAATCATCATCAATGAATTAAGCCCCACTCAGATAGAAAATGGTGTAGATGAGGCGGTTCAGAGCGGTCTTAAAAAACTCCATTGACCCCCTTCAAATAGCACAAAGTAGGCGTAGCAGCTGAGCTACGCCTTTTCGCCATCTTTAACCATTCACACAGCACCCAGGAAGGCGGATCGCTACTCGCCTTGTGATACTGGAACAGATTGTGTGTATTTTATAAGCATAATTGTCTTTTATTTTTCAGCACGGATAATGGTGAACTCTGCATGCATCACTGCTCAACGAGTAGCAGAAGGTGAAATGTTTCAGAGGGGGCGCACTAAATATTCCTTTTCACCGGTTCAAACCTTTCAGACAGAAAGTGGAGGGGTAGCAGAAGTGTTTCAGAGGCGGCGAATTTGGGCATAGGTCTGAATGGGGTTTTAGGTGGTGGCCCCTGCTTCACAACTGGACAGAGTCTGGAATCCAGACTACATACATCGCTGTACAGTTCAATGCGACTTCAGAGCTCTTTTGGGTAGAAAATTGAATTGATCAAGGAAAAAAACAACCACTGGTCAGTTTTATAAAATGTTGACATATATTTCAATGATCCTTGATTATCAACCTGTATGTTGTTAAGAAGAAATGTTTCACTATTACTGACTTCCCATAAGAAAATGAAAAGTATGCGGCAGATCTGCGGCAGACCTGCCGCAGATCTGCCGCAGACTTTTTAGTCTGCGGCAAGAGTAAGCTGAAGTATGCAGCAGAATAAAAGCTTGCCGCAGACTTCCCGCTTACTAGTATGCAGCAGGAACAGTCTGCGGCAAGTCTGCCACAGAAGTATGCGGCAGGAACAGTCTGCGGCAGGTCTGCCACAGAAGTATGCGGCAGGAACAGTCTGCCGCAGATCTGCCCACAAGGCAACAGCTTTACAGGAAGTCAACAAGGTTATAATCTGATTTTGTCCAGTTAGAGAATTGGCGAAAGTTTCATAGCAAATTGGCAAATGGTCAAGTCTCCTACAGCTGTGAGAAAGAGTCAATGGGTGCAATTCTCCTTAAATATGGGACTAAAATCTGACAATGTTCCTTGTCTAGGGTTACACGGAGATGAAACGGCCTTTTTGTAGAGTACAGTATGTGAGTAGAACATTTGTTTTGTCGTAGCTTGGTTCCACATTAATTGTAGTTTTGGTTGATGCTAGATCAATGCACATAGTTTATTGTATTGTAGTCGACCATGCTTGATTTTTGTGTCATACCCAATTGCAAGGTCAGCTTGCATCACATGTAGTAGCTTCAATCGTAACAGTTGGTGGATAGTGGGTGGCCGTTATACATAATAAAGGTGTTAATGGAAGGTAATAACAAGAAAATCTGGGTGATCTGATTGAACTTAATTCCATTTCTAACAACCAGAATTAGACAAACTATGTCATTTCACCTTCTGGAAAATTACAACAGTTTAACCCATAGTGTTAAGGGAACCGGATATGGTCGTTTGCTATTTGTGATGCGCTCTCTTTCAGCCTTTCTCGCCTTTTCCGCTGACTTGCCGCTGACTTTGCCGCTGCGACTTTGCCGCTTGACTTTGCCGCTGACTTGCCGCTGACTTTCTGCAATACCTGTAGGAACCTCTGCGCAGATCTGCGGCTGATCTGCGGCAACCCTTCTTGATGAATATTCATTTAATAAAAGGCTGTAGGAAGTCTGCCGGCAGTCTGGGCGGCAGGTTCTTGCAGCAGACCTACTTCCTGATTGAATATTCAATATTAAAGCTGCCAGCAAGTCTGCGGCAGACTCTTCAGCAAAGCTCACTGGCCTAAAAAGTATGCGGCAATGGTTCCAGCAAAGTCTGTCCGGTCAAGAGCTAAATTTGCATGTGAAATGATGCCTGTCTGGCGCAGTCTGTCTGCGCCCAGGTCTGGCAGCAAGGTCTGGCGGCAGCAGTATGTCGGCAGTGCAATTTCTTTGATTTTGTCTTTCCTATGGGTTCAGCTATCCAAATCAACATAAATGTACAGTACATGTACATGTACAGTTGATAATGGAAATGTAGCAACGTTTAGTGATCGACCCTCAAATCTAGCCACCAAACAAATTAAGTACGGGATGATCCTAAAGAGTGGCCACAATTTCAGGGTTAATAGACGCTATTTAAGCGTCAAATCACAGGAAGAGAGGATATGCTTGCAATAATACAGGTGTCACCTGGATGTTACAAGCATTTCCTGTATCAAGTGTCACTAGGTGCATTCACATTACAAATCTTCGCGAAGTTTATCTTCTCGAAGACTTCGCGAAGTTTGGTTTGATCGTTCACACTGGGGCAAAACTTCGAGAAGATTTACTTCCCGCGAAACTTCTCGAAGATTTGGAACGCACTGCGCATGTGGAAACAATCAAAATGTACGGACATTTTGCTACAGATTGATCAGGAATTTTGTTTCTGCGATGCTCCAATGTCCTTTATATTTCATACTTATGTTAATGAAAATATACCAAGCTCACACAAAAATTGAATGAGTTTGGACGTATATGTTGCTGCGTACAAAACGCACGTAAATATCCGAGCTACATGGTACACTCAAGTCATAACGTATTCTACTCCATGTTTGTGTACCATGCGCATTTATGTCCCCACACCGGAAAGGCACTGAGGCTCACGGGATATAACTTCCCGAAGTTTGTGTTCACACTCAAAATGTCGCGGGAAGTTTCTCGATGTTCGGGAAATTTCCTACAAAGTTGTGGGAAGTTTCGCGAGAAGTTTCGCAGGAAGTTTCGCGGGAAGTTTGCGTTCACATTACCAAACTTTGCGAAGTTAATCTTCGGGAAGTGAAACTTCGCGAAGTTTGCTGTAAGTGTGAATGCACCTACTGTCCATGCATATCAAAGGAAATGTAAAGGACTTGATTTACAAGTAATAAAACCATCTGGGTACCTGAAATAAACTAGTACATGTAGATGTACTGTAGCAATTTTTTCCGACTATAAATTTCAGCACAAGTGGTTAGTGGCCAGACTCTTTACTTTAGTCACACTTCATCCCCGGGGAGGGGGGAGGCCACTGTCATTACAAGGTTTCAACCATGCGCGTGAGTAAAAACTGCCCCCGCCCCCCCCCCCCCGGATGCCGGCTGCTGGTGGATATTGTACATAATATGTATTTCTATCTACTTCAGATGTTAACTCATCCAAGCGATAAATTGATCTGTCAGTTCTGTGAAATCATCTAACCAAAAAATAATCCACAATGCAGTATTCAAATCTGCAGTAAGTTCATAATATGAAGTAAAAGCAAGTTGGATAATTTACCTATAGGCATATGCCTAGTCTGGTAGTCAGACTAGTTTTAACAGAAATTCAAAGGCAGTCAGCGATACATCGTTACATTGTCACATTCTGTTTGGATTTTTATCAGCACATATTTTCATGAAACCTGTTTTTCCAGCCCCAAGGCTCTCATGTAAAGCAATATTTAACAGGGATGGAGTCAAAGCCGACCTCAAGGCTTAATTTTGCCAGCCTTGGCCTTGGCGTCGGACCGAGTCATGTGTACAAGTCTATGCGAAAAATATTTTTCTAGTGACTTTCTAGTGACTCGGAACGGTCGGCCGTGACTCCATCCCTGATATTTGCATATTATGATTTTGGCTATCAATAGTTCATTTTGCGGTATGCAAATCATGGACACAGTCTATAAATTATGTGGGCATATTTACGAAGAGGTAGGCTTCCGGAAATCTCAAATTATTTGATCTAGACCAAGTCGGGCCAACCCCCAAAGCAGGAGTCTACGACTACCGTGCCCCTTTAAAACAATATGCATAGGCAGGGCTCCACACTAACTTTTTTTCCTACTTGCCCTTTGGGCAAGTTAAATTATTACTTTCAGATTTTTACTTGCCCGAAAATAAACAATCAAAAACATTAAAAATGACTAATTTTAACCAATAAGGCCTGTCTATAGCATTGTACATTTGATTTAATTCTGGGCTGCAAAAGTTTTGATTGATGAATGTAAAGAGTCATGAAATTAAGTATAATGAATGAAATAATTATGAGATTTAGTATAAGTTCACTAAACACAAATTTCTTTTGACATACTTTGTTACTTTTTTGGTAACATTTTGGACCTGCTTTGCTCATTTCATGATCAAAATTTTACTTGCCCAATTGAGCAAGTAAATTTTAACATTTTGAGTTTTTACTTGCCCTCAATGAAATTTTACTAGCCCCGGGCAAGCAGACAAGTGCTAGTGTCGAGCCCTGGCATAGGCCCCCAGCGGTGCCTTAATTGCACCCCTGCTGCCCCACCCCAGTGAAAAGCAACAGATGTCTGTCGTCTTGAATGGAGAATAAATTACCATTCAAGATCATTAGCTATGTCATCATCCTTTCTCATATCGTCAGTATAGAACCAGAAGGGCGTTAACGCAAAATACATTGTCAACCAAAAGGGCGTTAATGCAATTGACTTTGTACAGTAATAGCGCCTTTCTGGTTCTCAACAGGTTGTGCATTAACGCCCTTCTGGCTCTATACCGACGATATGGATGAACATATGATTACTGAAACCATGGGATGTTATTCAATAATATCTCATGGTTTCAGCAATTAAATGGACATGAATAGGATGATGATGCAGCTAATGATCTTGAACGCTTATTTAAATTCAAATATTCCTACTCAAGACATCATCCTGTCTCCATAACCAAGGTCACATCAAGTTCAATTATACATCACCGGGAGCCCCCCTGCCGAAAACACACATAACCCGGTCATTAGGGTTATAATGACGTTGGCTGGCGTGGCAGTGCTGTGCGTCTCCGCTCCCGATCGGCGCATACCGCGATAAGGGCAGCGGGATACCGTTTCAGGGGACCCTGGACGTTTCGGAACCGAAAGGAACAGCTGATTGGAGCTGTCAGTGCGCGAGATAGGATGTGCGCCCGCTTTATCAGAACTCGTTCAACGAGTTTTCGATGACCCCTTTTTTAGATTTGGATCCATTTCAGGTAATTTGGGCGTCTGGATGTCCAAATTATCTCGTGCGTCAGAGTCATCTAAGACGTTCTCTGCAATAAGATCAGCTACACGGTTCAGTCGAGATAACTGGGCTGTGCGACTTTTGCGTAGGTCAGATGCAAAGGTGTCATTCATTTCGTTAAAATACTGCCACAAATCCACGACAACTCTGACCCTTACGATAAATTCAAAACTGTAATTGACCACAAGATTGGAATCTAATCCTCACATTTTTCCAAATCTGCCCAAAAATGTCTATTTCGGCCTCGGTCATCTGTGGCACATCAACTACACTATCAACATTATTCGGCACTCCAGACCTCTAAAAACTGAAGAGTATACATAACAGGAGGGCTAATACTCTCGAGTACATGCGTATCACTTTCATTTCGGGACCTCAAGATGCTACCAGTTGATAAAAGATGCGGGGCACCGTTCTCATCTCCCTTTTGCATCTAGGAGGAGGATCGAATGACCCCCAGCTCGGCCTCAACAGGTATGCCGTGGCATCTCGCCGCATCCCGGCCAGAGCAACCCAATATCGCTGGGACCTGGATTGGACAGGGATATCATCTCTTGAAGATATCAGTGATAGATAGCATCACCGGGGTCTCATTTTAAGAGTACCATGGTGACACATCGCCCATATTACCCCCTCGCGATTTTGTTCATTTGTTCTAATCTCTCATCGTTTATTTTGAGCGAGTGGCTCGTTTTCTATACGACCTCGGGCTCATGGGGGACATTCCTCGACACCTTGTTTGTTAAGAAGTTTTCAAACATTGTTGCAAGTTTGAAATAGTTGATATCTTGGCGGAATACATGTCACAGCAACGCACAAACTAATCACGAAAAGTTGACATGATTGTTTTGAAGAGATGGGACTACTACCGTAGTTTGGCTTAAAGACACTGAAATGCACCCATCCTATTACTTTGGAAACTTTTACTAATTTACTATGATCAATTAACTGCCTTGACCTAAGACTAGTATGGTTAGACTATTTAAAACATTGGACTTACAAGTACATACATGTAGAAGGACCCATAGTGACTTGGAGAAAGAATAAGTCACATGGTCTGGAAGCGAGACTATGTGAGTACCTGAAAGTGCAAACGCTCAGGTGCCAGGGAAAGGGAGGAACGGGGTTATATATCACAACATATTTGTACCAAATCTTAAAAGTCCTTACAATCGTTATAAATTGTTAAGATTGTTGTTCCGCCTCATCAATAACCAGACCAATGCTGAGACAAATCCATGGCTTACCTTGGCTAAGAACTTATAGGTATTGACAACACTTCTTGAAGCTAATACAAATATCTGCAGAAAGAGTCTAGCCTGCATTTTCATTCTATGTCAACGTAGTATTTTTTAAACATAAAACAAACAATGCAATGGAAACAGGATCTTTCATACAAATTCAGTTGAGAAATGCAATGTCAAAGGAATTGCCACATGAAAATTGATTTGAAAAAAAATATAGCCCAATTCCTATCTAAATGGCATGACACCATGTTACAAGGATTTTGTTTATTCAAAATTACTTAATACAAACAGACGCAAACGGAAACTACAGCTCACCACGTGCTGTTCTACTCTTAGTTTCTTCTGCGTTGTCAGATAAAACTGAAAATTTCATGAATGACTAAGTTCATCTTTTATAGTCAATTTACAGGACACGTTCAGCTTCAATACATCTTGTTATTTAACTTTGGAACTTGGTTACTTGGGTATCATTTATTTAATATTACTTCATAGAAACAAACACATGCCCAAATGCAACAGAAGTAAAACTGCTCCCCTCTGCAAAAACAAACACACAAAACAAAAACTACAGCACAAACGCCACCCAGTCTATACTATTTCTTTCTTTGTTTCTTCTGTATCAATTGTCAGATAAAAACTGCATATTGAATAATAACTAAATCTTTCATCCCATATTGGTCAATTTGTAGGACGTATTTAGCTTCATTACATCTAGTTATTAAACATTTGAAAATAAAATAGGTCAGTGAACAATACCACGATCAAATTATACACATATGTAAGCCAGTAACTGTATTCACTGGTCTTTGTTATGCCCCATTGATAAAATATGGCCAAGTTAAGATAAAATCTAGAGTAGACCTAATATTTCAGATCATTTAACTACAATTTGAATGGCAACAAAGTTGGCTGTAGTTTTTTTGTACTATAAAAGCAGCATTTTTGTTCTGGTTCGTGGATAATAATATTGACCGACGCACAAATGAGCCGAATCCCCAGGATTTCCATTCTCAAATCTCTGCTTTCTGTAAATGTCCGAACAAATTTATGCAGGTTTGGTCCTGGGTCTGTGAACAAGATTGATTTTCCTTTTGCTTCTGCGTGAATTCACAAGGGTATATAGCTATTTTCAAATGTCAAGTTCAACTTATTCAAACTTGGAACACCGACCTGAAAATAACAATATTGAGCAGGTCGCTCCGAAGTGGGCGATTTTGATGAAAGGGGGTGAATATTGTTCTTGTGACATCAATTCTTAGGCAATGCGGTGTCTCATTCATCATGTGACCAATATGTTCCGCACCTTTTCTGTGACACCCTTGTTCGATTGTCCAGATATTCCCAATTTATCACAAGAGGAACAATCTTCCTAAAACTGTATCTGACAGCAGGGCTGTGATACAGAATACCACTGCCTTTACCTGCACTCCTGGGGAGTGTCCGGGGAGCTATCCCATACAACTGGTAAACAGCCCCCCTGGATTTTGGAATAAAATGTGTAGGCCTATTTCTTTCCCTAAATCAGTGTAGATGTGTGAGATACAGTATGTAGGCCTATACTTTAATTAAAGGCAAAGAATCTCATTTGCACCCCTCTTGTAAAACAGTATACTGTAGTGTACATGTACCATCAGTCATGCCCTCAGGTCATGTATGAAGGACATGTCTGAGAAATCTGAAGATCAGTTATTACCTGGAAATTGATAAATGCCCCCAAACCAACGGTCAGCTCAGTGTGTGTTCTATGCTGGGAGTTTTTGTCTCTACAAGGCAAAAATTCAAATTAGAATTTAACGGTCACTATAATCCACAAAAAGTGAGTTTCCAGCTCCTATACTTTGCTGAAGGTTCTTGGATGGCATGTTCTTCGATATACCAGTGTATTTACACAATGTTCATTTTAGGCATTCAAAAGAGATGCCCTGCCTTTACAAGGAGAAGTTTTCTCAGATACAAATGTAATTTCAGTGAATCAAGAGCATTTGTATGACTCCAAGTCAATCAATGAAGCGAGAGCATATTTGGTTATGTTTTTCAAGAGACAGGATTTTTCAAAAAGTTGAAAAAAAAATTGTAGGCTGCCACATCTATTCAACTGTATTCATGAGCCCAAGGCCACTTGGCCCCCAAGTATCAAAAATAACACCTTCAAATGATACTGTATCCAAGTCAAGATATCCAAATTAAGATATTATATCCAAAACAAATCTTTTGTTTCTCCGAGTCAAGGCCAAAACTTCTTGTGTTACTTCACAAATATGCGAGATGTCTGCATTGATTTTTCGAAAGATACATGTATCTTAACCCTGAGGGATTTCGAACTATCGCAAATTCCAAAACTCCAAAAGAAATCTATATACCTTTGAGAATCAGAGGGTTAAAGATACTGCCAGTCTTTGCAACACCAGATCTGACAACATTGTGAAAAGCAGTACCCCCAGCAGAACTGTAACTATTTTGTTATCGATTCATCTCTGAAAGGTGACACTTTTATAATGGCCCACAAACTGTTTGTGAAACAATACATAGTAATAGAGATATGTCAAAACTGATGACAATCAAACACTTTGTAAACATTGCTATTTATCCAAGATAATGTCATAATCTCAATGGTAAAATATATATATATTTTTTTTTTAAAGAGGATAATGACCATTGATCTGATATCTGATCCAATGAGATAGAAATCTGTTATTTTCCTGATGGAAAAGGAAGGAAATGTTTGTTACGTGAAGGACTGAAAAACAATCTAGCTACTCAAATGTATGATTGTCACCTTTTAAGTGCCATTGAAACCAGATTCAAATGACATCTTAAAGGGACCGTAAAGTCGCAAGTCGTGGGCGTTTGGACCTGGCCCAACTCGGGTAATATTCGGGAATGCCCGTATACTTTCGGAAAACGAGCGCGCATGAATTGTGTGCAATTCCCTATGCAGCACGTATTCACCCGAAGAAAGGCATACTAAGCTCAACTGACCCTCATCGGTAATTCTGTTCGCAGCTCCACGATTGTTGCTACGCACCACTGAACTCTACACTACGTAGCATAGAGTTCAGTGTTACACACTGCCTTGCAATAGGGGCAAGCGTAAGGTAAATAAACATACATGGATTACGAGCGGCGCGTCCCTTTAATACAATACAAGTATAAGACGTGCAAATTCATAGTTGTTGGTCATGCACGCTTGAGATAAGACTACGACGGAAAGAGAAACTTGAATTTCAATTGGCAGTGCTATACTGTCTACTCCTGAAACACTGAATTACAAATTATTTTTGACCGACATCTAAAATTGCAAATTATATGTAAAAGAAGTAATGGATGAATGAGAAAGAAAGAAAGAAAGAAAGGAAACAAGAGCCCCGGGGGGCACGACGCTCACCTGAGGACTCGCAAACTCTCTATGGTGCCCATATAAAAAACATCAGTTACATATAGTTCTGGCCCTTGTTGGAACCTGATATCTATAGGCACCAACATAGCCAAATGAACCAGTTGGAAAACTTTGCATCCCCTTGTCATATAGCTGATTTTGCCAAGTTAAATTAAATTCTAACATCAGTTTTAATAAAAAGAAGGCACGCCCTAGTATCTTAGCATTTGACCCTTGACCTTCTTATGTGACCTTGACCCCAATTTAACATTGAGGTCACTATACATGTAACATCTACCATTCAAGTTAGTCACAAATGGGCCAATACCAACCAAAGAAGAAACTTGCAGGTATATTCTATCACTTGACTTCATTTGACCTTTGACCTACATATGTGACCTCTGACCCCCAAATAACATTGAGGTCCCTGTTATGCACCTACCACCCAAGATTGGTTACAAACGGACTTGTGGTTAGAAAGTTACCTAGTTTGGACCCTTATGGGCCCTGCCCCCTGGGCCCCCAGGGGCGCCTGGTGTACCATTCCAAGAACTCTCTATCCCCTCCCCCTGAGGATCATTCCCAACAAGTTTGATTTAAATCCATTGATGTGAATGTGAATTATTCCCATAGGGCCCTACCCCCAAACTTTTGCCCCCCTTAGGGGCCAAATGGGGCCACCCTGGGCATTGTCATGAGGAACATGAATTTAGCACATATAGAGGTATCTACACACAAAAGTGGCTTCTTCTATACTAATGTCGTTATTTGGCGGTTTTGGCGATTTTTGGCTTTTTTCAAAGGTATTTGTGACGGGAATAGGCTCCCGAACGGCGACCGTTCCGTTCGCCGTCGACCCCAAAATTCGATGCGGCGATAGTGTTTATTGTCTCAGGGGCCCATTGTTTTTGAGGAAAATGTTCCAGAGGCCGATTTTTCAGGGCATTTCTCCGAGTCTTTTTGCGTACAATCGTACGAACCTGCTGCGTACAATCACCAGCGTAGTTCACGGTGAGAAATGCAGTGTGGCCGGTGACGTCTCACAGTTTCGCCAAGTTTTGCCAGTTTGGCGTTTACGACCAAAAATACTCATGCAATTCGCATTCTCGCCCGTGTCGGAAAAATTCATTTTTTTTCTTGCCTTGATCTAATTTTCTGAATAGAAAAGAACTTCATCATACCTATTTCAACTTAAATGTTATTTTAAAGCATTATTTTCTGTCTCTATGTCAAAAAATTGCCCCAAACTCCGTGAGATCGTATCCGTAAGGCATAGTCCCACACGTTCAAAACCATGTAACGCGCGGGCGTTTAACTGTGCAGTCAACTGCACGCTCCGTGGCAGAATCACCGAATCTCTGTGTGCCGGGTCTGTGTGGTGTTCAACTGTGCAGTCCACATTCTATTTCGTGTATGGGCTCTACTCCGTGGCAGAATCACTGTGTGTTCAGTGGTTCAGTAGCTGTATGGACAGACGTACGCCCGTCAGTGGCACACACACCTACTGTGTATGTGGTCCTAAGCAGAGTTTGTTCAGTGGTTCAGTAGCTGTATGGACAGACGTACGCCCGTCAGTGGCACACACACCTACTGTACTGTGTATGTGGTCCTAAGCAGAGTTATTCGGACCACATACGTCCTCTAATAGAAAAAACGAACAAAGTTTGCACTGTGTGAATTAAATGCAAGTGCAACTTTATAAAATTGCATTTGCAAAATTTAAATGCTGGACCCACATGTTTAGAAAATTTAAACCAGATTTCTGAAATGTTGGGTACTTGATTCTCATAACATATAATGTCTATCAGATTATAGACTAGCCATGAGAGCAACTTATAAAATTGCATTTGCAAAATTTAATGCTGACCCACAATGTTTTAGAAAATTTAAAACAGACTTCTGAAATGTTGAGTCTTAATGGAGCTATCCCCATTTGTGCTGGCACTCAGGTTTAGCTGTATATGGACAGACGCTAATTTTTGGGAGTTTTTTTTTCTCCAATCGTGGGGGGGGGGGGGCATTTGATATTTTGTACCCACCTTCAAAATCATTGGGGGGGGGAACATGTCCCCTGTCCCCGGGTTTGGCCCCTGCATGCGAACATTACGGTTTTCATAATTATACCATATAGTGACCACACATGGACAATGGATTTACCCAAATAATGTCTACAGACGAATATAAACGAGATTTTTAGAAAAATCTATTTTTTGGAAATTGTCAAAAAAAAAACTACAAATCATCAAAAAAACCCTACTCTCCCTGCGGGAATGTCATTTTCCCGTAGGGATTCCATACTCCCTACGGTTGGCTGAAATTCCCTACGGTAGGGATTTTCCTACGAATCGCAGCCTTGCTAGCCGGACTTGACTCGGTGATCGATCAGTCTGAACCGTTGGAAAACATGTTTATCTCTCGGCACGAGTTATACATGTAATGAAAGCACTGGCGTGTATAGGCCTACAGCGTGTTTCTAATGAGGATACCGTATTATCCGGATAAAATTTAACGGCTAATAGTGGAGGGCGCGAGGGCGTGTTTTTATTGGAATGCGTTTTTCCCCGGGGGGGGGTGGGGGGGGGCAGTGTCATTACAAGGTGTACACCATGCGCGTGTATGGACTTTCAAAATAGACCCTAAACACGTAATGAAAGTCGATCTCAGACTACCCTAAACAAGTCTGAAAAGATACCTTTTTTAAGTAAGCTTCTGTTAAAAGTATACCCTTTTTCCCGATTTTGGCGATTTTGATACCCTTTTCGAATGTACGCGCGTACATCGTCCGACCGTGAAAAAACAACCCTTTTTACGCGTTTTTTTCCCACGCGCATGGTGTACACGTTGTAATGGCACTGCCCCCCCCCCCCCCCCGCGGCCGCTTTTTCGCAAAGCACGATCGATCCTACCTTGGATCGTACGATTACCAGCTAAGAGTCCGTTGACCTGGGTTGGCGCAAGGTATTGTGGACGGTCGCGAGGTCAAATTTATCTTGCAAAACATGTTTTATGTCTCGCACGAGTCATATATGTAATGTTTGCACTGGCGTATACACAGCCTGTTCTATTGAGCAAACTGTGGCCTATATTTATCCGGATAAAATTTAAGCGGCTAATAATGGAGGTACGGTGAGATTGCTATTGGATTGCGTTTTGCTCAAAGCACGATCGAAGCACGATCGATCCTACCGGGATCGTACGATTACCGGCTAAGAGTCCGTTGCCTGGGTTGCCGCAAGGTATTAGATATGAAAATTATGGGTACACGAAAAAGGGTAAATGGGTAAGGTTAATCACAGGTACAGAGGAACAGGTACGGTCGGGTATGGGTAGGCCTACGGACCTGTGGGTCAGGTACAGTACAGTCCAGCAGGTACAGGTACGGATACATGACCATGCATGGTATGAATGTCAGTACTGGTCCGGAATTAGTGGCAAGGGTACGGGAATGAACCTGTACAGATACGGGTATGAACCTGTACAGGTATGGTACAAACCAGCGGATTCTGTACGGGTAGACGACCATGGGTACGAAATGAGTACGGGCAGGGGGAATTTGTACGGGTAATACCAGTCTGGCAAAACATACTTTATTTTCTGTTAAAATGTGCAGTTTTTCAATTCTAATGATAATGCATTTATCTTCCAAAATTATTTAAATTCATGATTTCCATAAATGCATTGTCTCATTAATATTAATACTACAAACAGCGGTTACGGTACGGATTGCAGAGCCAGACGGAAGCATGGGTACGGGTATGGGTATGGGTATTAGTATGGGTTCGGATATGGGTTGGTATGGTATGGATATGGGTATGGATATGGATATGGGTATGGTATGGATATGGTATGGATATGGGTATGGTATGGATATGGGTATGGTATGGTATGGGGTATGGGTATAGGTACGGGGTACAGAGCCATGGGTTCGAGTACAATTTTTTTTTTATACTTATATCTGTATTTATATTTTAAAAATGTAGCCTACATTTTAAGAGTATATGAGTACGTAGGTATAGGTACAAGGAAATGTGTACGGTTATCCACAGGTACAGAGGAGAGGTATGGGTACGGGCAGCCGCTTACGAGACGAGAGGTACAGGTAAGGATATGATCCTGTGGATACTGGATTGGTACCGACCATTGGGAACAGAAAACGGAACGAGACAAGAGGTACGGATATAGACTTGTGAGTACGGGTATGGGTACGCCAGCTGTAATCGATACAAAATGAGAGGCCACAGGTACGGATATGGATATGGACCTGTGGTTGGGGTGTAAGTATATACGGTACAGGGGTACGGGTATGAGATCATGGGTACGGGCCCGGAATTTAAGCGACAAGGTTACGGGTACTTCAGAAAATGGAAATCTAAAAAAAAATTGTTTCTTTCCCTTAATGAATTTTTTTAAAAAGCATAATATAACAAATTCATTAAAAAATGGTATTCACAATAACTTCCGAAAATTTCCATCAAATAAATACAATTTTTTAAAACAAATAAATATTGAATCTGCAGTTTAAGAAAAATTCCAGAATGTACTGCAAAGGACCAATCATACACATTTAATGAGGCAATTACATGTACAATTTTTAATCTCAAAATAATGTCCATCACATAAACCTCACCCGCTAGAACCCGTGAATTTCCATGGTCCCGCTAGTAACTAACTATTTCTGGAACTACAGTGTAGAGAAGATGTTTGAAAACTACCTACTTTGGCCTTTAGGGCCCTGCCCTAGGCCCCTAGGGGGCCAGGTGTACTATTTGAGGACCCTTGAATCCACCCCCTAAGGACCATTCCTGCCAAGTTTGGGCCAAACCAATCAAGCATTTTGAAGAAGAAGCTGAAAATGTGTAAAAAGTTACGCACGACGCCGACGACGGCGCACGACGGACGAAAAGCGATCGCAATAGCTCACTTGAGCCTTTGGCTCAGGTGAGCTAAAAAGGAGACAGAAGAAAGAGATGAAAGAAAAAAGGAGAGAAGGAAGAAAGAAAGAATAAAAGATAAGAAAGACACAAAAAAGAAAGAAAGAAAGACAGAAAGAAAAAAGAAAAAAGAAACAATGAATGAATGATTTATATGAAGAGTTTTCCTCTTTTCTGCCTTACCCCTTACACTCCTGTATGTTTCATGTATGTTTTATATTTTCTGTTGTCTTGTATTTTTATGAAGAGTGTTAAATAAATGAAAGGAAAAAAGAAAGAAAGGAAGAAAGGGTGCAAGGGAGAATGAATGAATGAAAAGAAAGACAAAAAGAAAGAAAGACAAAAGAAACAAACAAGAAAAGCGCATGCCTAGTATCATAAAGTTATGAACGAAATGTAACTCTAAACAGTGCACTCCTTAAAATGCCCCCATGTCAAATAACTTTAAAGCATGATGCTCCACAAACGAAACAAACATTTGATTGAATTCAATAACATAATTGAAGGAAATGTGCAATACAAATGGGTGAACTTCAGTTGATCTCTAAAGAACATGGCCTAGTTATTTCCTTAATCTGGAGTATCATCTTACATAACAGTTCCTTCAAAGTAACTTGAAACCCCAAATAATCAAAAAAAGGTTCTGGGAAGTCTCAAACATGGGAAACAAATGTAACAGAGATATGAAATTAATCCATAAAACAACCATCTTGTTACATTAAAAAAATAACACTCGTGTCAAAGCTTAGAAAAACACAACCAAGAGACAGTTGTGAAACTCGCAGAAATCAAACTTTAAGGAAAGGTCGGACTATCGAAGCGGGACTAACCTTTCTATTGACAGGGTTAGGAAGAGGAATAATATGGGGATAAAAGTGAAAGGACATAATATAAACAGCTTTAGGATAAAGAGGAAAGTGTTAAGCCTAAAAGAAGCAGAGACTGTATTCACTTACAGCTACTGACAGCGTTCATGATTGTATGTACTGTCAAAAGAGTTTACAGAAGGAATTATGAGGCATTTAAACATACTGTACACTGATACATCTTCAGCAAAAAGTTCTTGTTTTTTTTTTTTAAATACAGTAAAATCTCAAAATGATAAAACACAGACACCAGTATGGGTTGGCCTAAATAGGAAAAAAAATTATACAATTATTTTAAATAAAAGTTTTCCCTAAAATAGTAATGTTCCTTTATTCCATGATGAAGGAGGGGGCAAATGAAATTAAGGGAATTGATTAGGGTGTGACCTCTATCAACAACAATTTTATGCAAACAAGTGTGAAATGGTCCATCCACTTCTCCCTTTCATCCAGGGAAAAAACTTAAAGGGATGCACCGCTTGTATTCCATGTACATTCAATACCATTCGCTTGCCCCTATTGCACAGCCGTGCGTAACAACAATTGTGGAGCTGCGAACAGAATTGCCGTTGAGGTCGTTGTCAGTTGGGTTCAGTTCGCCTTCCTTTGCTTGAAAGCGTACTGCATAAGGAAATGTACACAATTCATGTGCGCTCATTTTCCGAAAGTATATGGGCATTCCGGAATATTACCCAAGCCGGCCACTTACAAAACATCACGATATGTGTACTTTTTGGTTCCTTCTAAATTTTCGTTCGTTTTTTTTTTGGGGGGGGGGGCTACTTTTCTTGTTTCAGATACTCTTGATGTATTTAACCCTATGGCAATTTATGAGGGCTCTGATGCAATTTTTGGGGACTCTTTTGCCATTTTGGGGGGCAAAATCGCCCGAGCCCCCGTGTAGTTTTTCCCTGCATTCATCCCTCCCTTCTTCTTTTGTATGACCTTTTTTTTTGGGGGGGGGGAGCAGGGGATCAGGGGAGCAGGGGATCAGGGGATCAGGGGGCAACCACACCATCACCCCCTTGGCTTCATGCCTCCATTGTACAGTGGTCCCCACATGTTGTTGGTGCATGGTGGGAGTCAGAAGGGGGCATACAGGGTGTTAAGCCAGCCAAATCCAGCCCTGATACATAGATCTCTCAGCGCCACTGTTAATAAATCCATCAAACCCAAACCAGACCTGCCCCTGTGCCTCACCTCCCCATGTACATATAGGTAGGTGCTAGAAGCTAGGATACAGCTGAACTTGAAAGTCAGCTATAGCCAACTGCCCTATTAAAGAATATTTTGTCCTGGGGGGGGGGGAGGTGGGGGAGGGGGGAGATATTTATTACACACATTTCTTCTTGTTTTTACAGACATGTTACAGTTTGGGTTGTGTTCATGAAACAGCGCCTGATTTAGTGATGCCAGAACATTAGGCTATACAATGAACCCTATGAGGGCTATTTAGTATTTTGTGATTTTAGGGGGCTATTTTGTTAAGTTTGGGGGCTAAATTGCCCTCAGCCTTTGTGTATTTCCTAGGCTGTCATGAAATATCAATGTGACTCAATAAATCAATAATCCACACACTTTCTTTTGGTTTATAAGAATAAATGGACATGTTCACAAGTAAGTAGTCTAAGTCTTAGACTGCTCTTAAATTTACCCCAATCCCGAGCGTAGCGAGCTGCGAGCGTAGCTAGTCTAACTGTCCAGACTCTAACCCTACTAGTCTACGTATCTATACTGCATTAGGATTAGGATGAAAAAAGAGCACAGTCTAAAACTTAGACTAACAAGTAAGTGGCCTATTAAATTCGATTTCAGTACAGTCAACTCTTCATTAATATCTTCCAAAAACAGCTGTACCAAAGTAAAATGCAGCAATAAGTATATGCATTCATCTAATGATGTATTACATGTAGGTTAAGTCAGTCGAATAAACAATATTTTTGAAGAAAAATTAGTGAGATCATCCACAACTACACCCTGGCTGAAAGTCTTTTGTAGCCAAGGGAGCCATAATCCACTATTGATTGGTGAATAATATTATTTTTAAAAGCTTAAGTGTTCTGGAGATATATGTAAAGCCTGAAATTTAACATTCATTTGCTTGAAATATTTGACCAAAATTATTTTACCCCCCCCCCAAAAAAAAAAAACACTGAAAAATCCTGGCTAAGTTACTGTTGTGAATGGAATGATTCTTCCACTGATTCCCAAGTATATCCTACACAATGTCGGATAACTCTAACAAGATAACCTTACAATGTATAACACCATGTTTGTAACAAAATCAAAATCCTCTGATTCCCACAAAACACGACTGAAGCTCCCGCATACCTGGACACGTTTTTTCGTGATCGTTTCACCTGGTAAGGAACCCATAAACCCTGGGAAGCCGTCCCTGGGTGATTCTGGGATGTTGTGACACCTTTCCAACGTTCACCGCGCAATGCCCGCGATTATTCTTGGCTTCGACACCAGATGCCCGCCGATATCGTATTGCAACAACTTCAGAAAACAATGCATTGGGTCACGAGTACTTATCTAAATATTAAAAGAGAGACGGGGGAGGGGCCTTTTTGTTACCTGTGTTTATACGCATATCGAGGGGGTGCTTAACGGTGTTCAAACACCCCCCTTTTGCCTTTAGCAAAAGGGGTTGCAAAAGGTTACCACCCCAAAAACACTCCGTTTTGCAAAAGGGGTTGAAAAAGGGGTGTTAACACCCCAAAACACTCCCTTTTGCAAAAGAGGTTGAAAAAGGGAGTGTTAACACCCCAAAACACTCCCTTTTGCAAAAGGGGTTGCATAAGGGGATGTTATCACCCCCAAATCACCCCCAAAACACTCCCTTTTTCCAGAAAACACCCATTTTTCAAAATGGGCTTGTTTTTTGAAGTTTAAACCCTCATTGTTGCAGTTCTGTTTGGATGTGAACGGATATGATTTTGCCATGAAACCAATTTCCCGCTGATGGGAGAACCTTTTTGGGCACTTGTCACGTTGCTGTTTGGCTGTTAAACTGCTTTCTGGCGGACCTGAGAATTGTTATTCAAGTTTTATTTTTTTCATGTCGTTGTTTGGCTGTGAACAGATATGATTTGGTCGGGAAACCAGTTTCCACAGGACATGACAAGCTTTTTTGCTTTTGCTTTTTTGCTTATCGCATTGCTGTTTGGCCATGGTTTGGCCCAGGCCCCTGGCATATAACACCCCTAATCAAAATATCCTGGCTACACCCGTGCCCGCGTTTCTCTCCCCACCTCTCTCTCTTCCATCAATTGTCGGACAAAAGAAGCACAACATTGAAACATGTGTTACCGTGCATTTTCCGAATTTCTTTGCAACCTTCAGGGGAAAGATTTCAGTCAAGATCGAAACTCTTTCATTTCCCAGCATACATTGAAATTGCAGGTCTCTCAACAAGTTATATTTTTGGCACTTTTTTCACACAGGATTTTTTTCATCAAACGTTGACATCAATCCTTTTGGACTTCTGAACTTGGCTGCCAGTTTAGGTGTTGAACATCTAAGTAGTGGGAGGATATGTACATGTACGCATACGCCTACATGAATGTATGAGAGCGGTCGGCAATGAATGCTTTTACAGGTATCACATGTAAGAACCTACAGGTATCTACATGTATATTCAAAATTTGCATACTGCTAATCTTGACATAAAGTTAATAGTGTCATTGAATTGCAGAGGTTATTGTTTTTGACTTAAATTTTCAATTTATTACAGACATGCACATGAAAATGTACACGAGGGATAGTCGACCATCAATTGAGGACACACTCCATCCAAAATGAAGACGCCCATGCGTGTTGTGTGTGCAAATCCGGGAAGGTTATTGTGCACAGCAATGAAAAAAAAAAGATGATGCCCTCATATGATAAGATATTTTTATTTACAATTTTTTACAATTTGTTACAACTTTTACAATTGAACTTGAAATCGCAAACCATCCTTACTTTCAAAACATTCCCAGTCTGATTGTGGAGTATCATTTGGAAGGGATTTATACACAAATGCACACAAACATACGTGCACACCGAGACCTATGTATAGACGCACACATACGGTACACAGAGATGCAAACATAGATACACACATACAGCATACACAAATATACAAACACGCACACATACACCGTACACAAAAGCACACAAACATACACATACACTGTACACAAAAACACGCAAACACACACACTGTCATCCAATTCTCATACACAGAGTACACAGTTTGCATTTAGAGTTAGACGCATCTCTGTAAACCTAAACGAACCCATCTTTCACACTCCCAGTGATATATAATTTCACTCTCGCATCCTGCAAGCAAGTCGCAAGAGAGGTAGGTGTTGATGAAGATCATTCCTCTAAAAATAAACCCTTATAATATTATCACCATTGGATTACATTCTGTAACAGGATTAGTGCCTTTCTCTAGGTATCGATATCGAGGAATACTCTGCTTTCATAAATCCAACCTCAGCCTGATGAAAACAACAACCACTGACATTCTCCTGATGAACAGCGGGCTGTAAGATCTTGTGGCAGGCATAGTCTAGTTTGCAGGCACAAACCCTTGTCCGTTGTGCTACACAAATCAGGGTCTGAACAATCTGTGCTGCAGACTAGTACTTTCATAGGCCCTGTGTGATAGCTGCTTCGGACAAGATCTGACCAACAAGATTAGCCTTGGCTCAAGGCTCTGTGGATTTTTCGGTGCCAAAATAAAGTCTGTGCCTGTAGACTAGGTATAGTCTGGCTTCCAGACATTTTACATGTAATTATAGGCTGCAATTTCATTTTCACACCAATTCTTTTTTGCTCAGATTTGATCCAACTAAACTAAAGATGGGTACAGTACACCTGTACATAAAAATGCAGTCTTCAAAATTTGGGATTTATATTTTGTGAAGTTTTTGAAATGATAAATCGTTTAAAATTGGGCCCTTGCTCAAGTTGTATTTTGTAACAGAAGTTCCAGATACTAGATATACAGTACAGCTTTCACCTACAAATTGTGGATATGGTAGAGTCCAACTGTAGCAAAATTTTTTTGACAAACGTCCAACTGCACTGGTGTGAGTTTTTGACCATATAATCTTTGATCAGCAGGCAAATCAGTGAGCGAATACTAGGTTGATGCATTGTTGTGG
>JZLH01S0025036.1:0-10866 GCA_001188425.1 Eucidaris tribuloides | reverse complement strand
ATCAGCACTTATGAAACCTGACTTTTGAGCCCCAAGGCTTTTGTGAGAGGTAAAGATTTATGTGAATCTTTACACTATCAACAATTTTATTTACTTTTTGGTTGATAAGTTAATTTTGGTCGGTGTACATCATGAATACAATCTTTAACCATCCTATATTAATAAAGAAACAAGATGAATTACCATCAGTCAGTTGCTGTGACAAGTGTCCTTATTTGGTCTGTCACCTTGTCGAAAACTTTGGGTGCAAATGCACATCCAGCAGCAATTCAGCAACAGCAAACATATTCGCAGGTCTAGAACCGAGACTAGGAAGGCATGGATATATGACAGGAGCTCATACACATATCTGAAAAATATGAATTACTTGGCCTAGGGCTGAATAAATTCTTCACGGTGTATGTTTTATTCAAACACAGACGATCCGCTGAGAAACGTTATACAAAATGGTCTCACTGCCAAGTGTCGGTGATGACTTTGGAGTCAGTGTCACTTACGGCCACTGCGCCAGGGTCATGACTGGTTGGGGGGGGGGGGTAGGAAGGCAGTCCCTAGTGACCGGCACTATGACCAGTCAAATAATATATCTTGCTGAAACATATAGTAAGTTTATTTTTGACATATTAGATATATTTGTTCGTTTCTTCACACATAATTAAAACGCTTGGCTGAGCCTGACACACATACATGTAACCACAGAGCTTGGACTGGAGAAGGGCTCTTGGGGAAATTGAGGGCTGACCACAAATAGTGGAAAAAGGAAAAATTGACTAGTCTATGATGAGGAGGAGGAGGAGGGAGGAGGAGGGAGGAGCAGGAGGAGCAGGAGCAGGAGGAGCAGGAGGATAATTATGCGAATGAGAATGAGGAGGAGGAGGCTGAAAATGAGAATGATGATGATGATGATGATGATTGATGATGATGATGAGGATGATGATGATGATGAGGAGGAGGAGGAGGAGGAGGAGGAGGAGGCTGAAAATGAGAATGATGATGATGAGGAGGAGGAGGAGGAGGAGGAGGCTGAAAATGAGAATGATGAGGAGGAGGAGGAGGAGGAGGAGGAGGAGGAGGAGGAGGATGAGGAGGAGGAGGAGGATCAGGATGAGGAGGAGGACAAGGAGGAGGATAATGATGATGAGAAGGATGATGATGACGATGACTGCAGTGTTGAGGTTGCTTGCTTTTTCAATGTAATTATTCCCCCTCCCCCTCCCAATCTTTAATATGAATACCGTTATTTGGCGGTTTGGCGCTTTTTGGCTTTTTTCACGGTATTTTGTGACGGAATAGGCTCCCGTAAAGGTGACGCGTTCCGTACGCGTGTCGACCACCAAAATTAGATGCGGCGATAGTGTTTATTGTCTCAGGGCCCTTATTTCGACGAAAGTGTCCAGAGGCGATTTTTCAGGGCATTCTCCGGCTTTTTGGTCCTGTACAATCGTACGAAACCTGCCGTACAATCACCAGCGTAGTTCACGGCTGAGAAATGCCAGTGTGGCGGTGAACCTGTTCACAGTTTCGCCATAGGTTTTGCCCAGTTTTGGCGTTACGACCAAAAATACTCATGCAATCTCGGCGATTTTCGCCCGTGTCGAAAAAATTCACGTTTTTTTCTCTGCCTTGATTAATTTCTAATAGAAAAGAACTTCATCCACACCTATTTCAACTTGAAATTTGTTATTTTAAAGCAATTATGTTCTGTCTCTATGTCCAAAAAAAGTGCCCAAATCCGTAGATCGTATCGTAAGCAGAGCCACACGTTCAAACACCATGTAACGCGCGGCGTTTAGACTGTGCAGTCAACTGCAGCGCTCCGTGGCAGATCACCGAATCTCTGTGTGCGGTCATGTGTGTGTTCACTGTTGCATCACTTCTAATTGGCTGTTATGGCCCTACCCGTGGCAAATCACTGTGTGTTCAGTGCTTCAAGGTAGCGTACTGGACAGACCTACGCCTGTCAGTGGGGACACCACCTACTAGTGTATGTCTACCAGCTGAGGCTAGTCGACCACAATACTCCTCTTACTAGAAAAAACGAAGAATATCGACACTGGTGTGAATTAATGGCAGAGCAACTTCTATAAAATTGCATTTGCAAAAATTTAAATGCTGGACCCAATGTTTAGAAATTTAAAACAGACTGTTGAAATGATGAATCTTAATTTTCATAAATATAATGTCTTATCAGATTATAGACTAGCACAAAGAGCAACTTTATAAAATGCATTTGCAAAATTTAAATGGCTGGACCCACATGTTTGAAAATTTAAACAAGACGTTCTGAAATGTTTGAGTCCTTAATGAGCTATCCATTTGTGGCTGGCACTCGGTTTAGCTGTAGTATGGACAGACGCGCTAATTTTTGGGAAGATTTTTTTGTCTCCAAATCGTGGGGGGGGGGGGGCATTTGATATTTTGTACCCACCTTAAAATCCTTGTGCGGTGCGAACTGTCCCCTGTCCCCTGCATTTGGGCCCCTGCATGCGACACAATTACTTTGTTGTAATTATACCAATGTACGGACCAACCATGGACAACAGATCTCTTTTGTGAAATGTCAAAACCCCTAAAATCATCCAAACAACCGTACTTCCCCTGCGGAATGTCATTTTCCCGAGGATTCCATACTCCCTACGGCTGCTGAAATTCCCTACGGTAGGGATATTCCTACGAATCGCAGCCTTTCTAGCCGGACTTGACCTCCGGTGGATCAATTCAGTCTGACACGTATGGAAAACATGTTTTATTCTCTCGCACCGATTACATGTACTTATGTAATGGAAGCACTGCGTGTATAAGGCCTTACATACCGTTTCTAATTGCCAGCTACCGTATTTATCCGATTAAAATTTTAACGGCGCTAATAGTGGAGGCGCGAGGGCGGTGTTTTATTGGAATGCGTTTTCCGCAAAGCACGACTCGCATCCTACCTGGATCTCACGATAGCCAGTAAAGAGTCCGGAATTGACCTGGTTGCGCAAGATTGTGCACTGCGCCAGCAAAATTATCTTGCAAATCATTTTTAGGTCTCGGCACGATCATAAAGTAATGTTATGCAAGGCTAAGCTGACCACCGTTTCGGGGAGTGACTTCTTGGGAGTGAACTAAATGAATCTGGCGAGGGGCACATCTTGAGGAGCTGATTGGAATAATTGAGTAAATCAGGCGTTTGAAAGCAGAAAAAGTGTAAATTCGTTTTGCTCCAGGGCAACTCCCTATGGCTCTCGGTGGGGGGGGGGGGTGCACGTGCAACCCAGGCCCACCCCCCACCACCCCTTGGATGCCTGGCGTATACACAGCCTGTTTCTAGAGCAAAGCTGTAGCCATATTTTATCCGGATAAATTTAACCGGCTAATAGTGAGTACGGTGATATGCATTGATGCGGTTTTGCTCAAAGCACTGATCGAAGCACGATCGATCCTTACGGGATCGTACGATTACCGGCTAAAGAGAATTCGTTGACCTGAGTTGCCGAAGGTATATATATGAAAGAATTATTGGTACACAAAAAAGCGTAAATGGTGAGGTTAATCACAGTACAGAGCAGCGAACAGGTACGCATCAGTATGGAGCGTACGACCTGTGGGTCATTACAGTACAAGTCCGGGGTAGTACGATACCAAGACCATCATGTCGTATGAATGTGAGTACTGGTCCGATTAGGCAAAGAGGGAATAACCTGTACAGATCACGGATAACCTGTACAGGTACGGGTACCACCCATGTCCAGAAAAAACAGCCATAAGAAAAAGGTCCCCTTCGGCCCTCAGTGGTCGATCCTCTTTTGAAAAAATCGTAGCTTTTCAGCACGGATTTCCCGGGCAATCGCCACAAGAGTCTTTTCTCATCGCGCCATTTAGGGTACTAGATTTGGTTAGTATATATGCCATTTAGGGTTGCAAACTTATTGGTATCTAATAACATCTTCAAAATAACGTTAAATAATTAGGAGAATATTTATGAATTGCTAAGTGAACCCTTCGGGTTGCGCAATTACAATAATGTTCAGGTGAGAGTAACACTTGGTTGGGTAACAAATTAGTGATTTCCTGTTTACGCCACTTAGGTACAGCGTTAGTGGATTCCTATTGATGCACTACCTAGCGGTATCAGAATTCCTGGGAGTCACGCCGCTTAGGGTAGTTTTCTTGTGTAACGCCACTTAGGTTGCAAATTTCTTATGTAGGTTGTATATAGGGTGATTTCATGAGGTTGTTGAACACGGGTGAGGAGCAACCTTGTGAGAGAGTGACCCCATCCCCCCCCCCCCCCCCCCCCCCCCCCGTGTTGTAGTACAGCTCCAAGTTACAAATATGAGTACAGTCAAGAATGGGTACGCAGACTTGAGAGGTACAGGTATGGGTCCGTGTAGGCGATGCTACGGACCTGTGGTCAGGCACAGGTACTGATACGAGACCATGTATGGTATGAATGTGAGTACGATCCGATTAGGGCAAGGGTACGGGTATGAACCTGTGAATGGACGGTATGGTAGAATACCATGGTACGAATATGAGTACGGTTTGGGAATCTGTACTGTACTCCAATCTGGCAAAGCATACTAATTTTCTGATTAAAATGCTGCCCAGTCTTTTCAATTTTAATGATAATGCATTCACCACCCCAAAATTTGAATTAATTATTTAATAATGCATTTTCTCATTAATATTAAATACTACATACGCGCTAGGGTACAGAGCCTGGCGTTCGGTACAGATTTTTAATTGTGTAGTTTAACATGCTAACCTACATTATAAAGATATACGAGTACGTAGAGTATAGTACAAAAAATGGTACGGTATGCAACATGTACAAACGGAGAGTATGGTACGCAGCGCCATACGAGACGCAGACGGTATAGTAAGGTACGCCGCCATTGGGTACAGGTACAGAACGAACGAGAGTACGATACAGACTTGTGGTACTGTGTGGGTACGACCCAGCTTCGTATTGATACGAGAATGCACGGCACAGGTATGGTATGATATCACCTGTGGTTAGGTTGTGGGTAACGGTAACGAGTATACGGGTATGAGATCATGGGTACGAATATAATGCAGCCCGGAATTGAAGGAACGGAATGGGATTCTGAAAATGCAAATCTAAAAAAAAAAATTCTCCCTTAATGAATTTTAAAAACAAACCATTATAAACAACTTCATTTAAATTGGTATTCACATAACTTCCGAAAATTTCCATAAAATAATACAATTTTTTTAAACAAATAATATGAACCCGTTTAGAAAATCCAAAGTTCAATACTACAAGCGGACCAATCATACACATTAATGAGCCTACATGTACAATTTTAATCTCCAAATAAATGTCCAATTCATCATAAACCTATACCCGCTAGCACCCGTGTGAATTCCACGGTCCTGCTAGCTATTATAATAATGTCGTTATTTGGCCGTTTTTGGCCGATTTTTGCTTTTTCAAGGTATTTGTGACCAATAGGCCCGCGAACGGCGACCGTTCCGCTTCGCTCGACCCCAAAATTCGATGCGGTACTAGTGCTTTAGTGTCTCAGGGCATTGTATTTTGAGAAAAATTTCCAGAGGCGATTTTTTAGCCCATTTCTCCGAGTCGTTTGCCGTACATATCGTACAACCAGCAGCGTCATCACCAGGTATAGCTCACGCTGAGAAATGCCAGTGCAGCAGTGAGTCTCACAGTTTCGCCAAGGTTTTGCAGAGTTTGGGTTGTGTACCGCACCAAAAATACCCGATTCGCATCTCGCCCGTGTAATGTGCATAGCCATAGAATTATCGTCGCGAATTCACTTTTTCTTTCCCCTCGAGCTATTTCTGATACGAAAAAGAACTTCACACAACAATATTTCAACCAAAATGTCATCTTTTCAGTCAACTGCACGGCTCCGTGGGCAGAATCCACCGAATCTCTGTGTGGCCGTTCAACTGTGCATCCACATTTTATTGGGTGTATACTCCGTAGGCCAGAATCACTGTTGTCATGGTTCAGAGAACGCACGCCTGTCAATTGCACACACACTACTGTTATGTGTCCTAAGCAGAATCTATTCGGACCACATACGATCTCTACTCGAAAAAACGTAACAAAGTTTTGCACTGTGAGATGCATGCAAGAGAACTTAATAAAACCTGCATTTGCCCCAAAATGTAAAGCTGACCCACATGTTAGAAATTTAAACAGACTCTGAATGTTGATCCTTAATTTTCAAAATATAAGTCTATCAGATTGTACTAGACTAGCCATATCAAAACAATATTTCAGTAGAGTATTGTAAAAGCTGAATTTCAGAGCATTTCTATCCAAAACGTACATAACTAGGCCATCATCTACTTGTACACAAAAAGTATGGAGCATCCCCATCTGTGCTGCACACAGGTTTATCTGTATATGGACAGACGCTAATTTATGGGAAGATTGTTCTTTCTCAAACGAGGAGGGGGGGAATTTATAATTTTTGATACCCCACCTGCAAAATATCTAGAAACATGTCCCCCTGTCCCTGCATTTGCGCCCTGCATCGCGCATACGGTTTTCGTAATTATACCACTATAGGACCAACGATGGACAGTGACTTTACCCAAATAATGTCTACAGACGAATATAATGGAACTTTCTTAAATCTATTTTTGAAATTGTCAAACCATCCTACACATCATCAAAAATCCCTATACTCTCCCCTGCGGAATGTCATTCTCCCGTAGAGATTCCCTACTCCCTACGGTTGGCTGAAATTCCCTACATAGGGATGTCCCTACGAATCGCAAGCCTTGGCCAGGCGGACTTTACTCGGTGATTCGATCAGTCTGACACTGTTGGAAAACATGTCTTTATCTCTCAAAAAGATCCAGATAACAATTAACCGGCTAATAGTGGCAAGTCGGTGTTCTATTGGATTGCGTTTTCCCAAAGCACGATCCATCTACCGGGGATCGACGATTACCAGCTAAGAGTCCGTGACCTGGGTTGCGCAAGGATTGTGGCGACGGTCGCAAATCAAATTTATCTTGGAAAACATTTTATGTCTCGGCACATAATATATGTATTATGCACTGCGTAGACACAGCGGTTCTCTATGAGCATACTGTAGGCCTATATTATCCGATAAAATTTAACCGGTAATAGTAGGGGGCGGTGATTCTATTGGATTTGCGTTTTCCGCAAAGCACATCGATCCTACGGGATCGTACGATTACCGCAGCGGTGACCGGTTGCCGCAAGTACAGATATTGAAACATTATGTAGTACACGCAAAAAGGGTAACTGGGTAAGGTTAAATCACAGGTACAAGAGAGCGAACAGGTATGTCCGGATGTAGCGAAACTGTGGTCAGGTACAGAACAGTCCAGGCTACAGGTACGGAACGAGACCATGCATGGGTCATAAGTTGCACTGCGTCCAGAATTAGCGGCAAGGGTATGCGAATGTACCTTACAGATACGCAGTATGACCTGTACAGTATGTACAAGCAGGGCATACTGTATGGGTTAGAAGACCGTGAGGTACGAATATGAGTGGGAATTGTACATACTACAAGTCTGGCAAAAACATACTTAATTTTTGTAGATCTTTTCAATTCTAATGATAATGCATTTATCACCCCAAAATTATTTAAATATGTATTCCATAAATGCCATTTTTTCTCATAATACTAACAAACAGCGTTACGGTACGATACAAGCCGACGGAAAGCCATGGGTACGGTATGTAGGGTATCGGTACGGGACAGAGCCATGGGTTCGCGTACAATTTTATTATATTTGATTTTAAAATGAGCCTACATTATAAAGGTATACTGATTACTTACGTATAGGTACAAGGAAATGAGTACGCGTTAGCACAGGGCACAAGAGGAGAGAGGTACGGCCAGCCGCTTACAAGAACGAGAGCTACAGTAAGGCCATATGGACTGTGGATACGGGATTGTCCTGACCATTGGTACAGGACAGGAAACACGAGCAGTACGGGATATAAACTGTGAGGCGGGTAAGGGTACGGTCCAGCTGTATGATACGAATGAGAGGCACAGGTTCGTATTATGATAGACTGTGGTATAGCGTGTACAGTAGTACAGAGGGGTACGGTATGAGATCATGGTACGGGTAAGACCGTTATCAGAAAAATCAAATCTAAAAAAAAAAAGAAAAAAGATTTTTCCCTTAATAATGAAATTTTTAAAAAGGCAAATATAAACAATTCATTGAAAACTGTATTCACAATAACTTCCAAAAATTTCCATGAATAAATCCAATTTTTTTAAAAAATATTTGAATCGCAGTCTAAGAAAAATTCCAGAATTACTGCCAAAGGACGAATCAAACACATTTAATGAGGCCAATATACATGTACAATTTACTCCAAAATAATGTCATTCAACATAACCTCACGCCGCCTTAGACCCGGGAATTTTCACGCGGTTCCCTCTAGTCAATTAAATAAGTGATTAATGAGAGTACACACAGAGCCTATGCCTTAATTCTCAGTAACAGAAACACAGTCATGAACAAAGTCTACAATTCTACAATTACATTAACTTGCTGAGAAATCACAGGAGCTGAGGAATTGCCGAGGCTTGAATATAAGCACCTGTACTGTGCATAAAGTACTGAAATGTGATACATATGTGCAAATGTGCACATATTGTGTATAACTACATGTACAGTACATGTGAAAACAATGTCAAAGGCTGACATTCTGTCAGTTGAAAATTGTCGTGAAGGCCGAAGGGCGGCTGGGAGAGTTTGATGGGGGGTCTTAAATCAAAATCAAATGATTTATTATGAATTTCAATATGCATTTGAATATGTTTAAAAAATTCAACAATATTGTATGTATGTATTATCATTATTTATGTAATTTATTTTAGTTGTATGACCAAGCACATCAAGGGCGAAAAAAGCTTTTCTGCAGCCATTAGAATATATCGATACGTTTTTTGTGCTTTAAAATTTATATTATTAAGTTGTTAAAAATCTGTTACTCGTCACCTTGCCTTTTACCTATGTCAATTTATGGAAACACTTGATTCTTTAAAGGTATTGGCAACATTTACCACAGTTAAAAAAATCCTAGCCACATGATTCCCATGGCTACCAGTTTCTTGATGAGGTTATAAAAATGAAGCCCTGAAAAAATTGTATTTCAAAATGATTATTTAGTGCTTTAAAAAAGTGAAAATCGAGTGATCAGATTCACTTGGCCATTCCTTCCATAGACTTACTGTGGACACCTAGGCTTTAAAACTCGCCCGAGTTTTATGTTATTCATGCATAACTTGCCATTACCAGTGTAAACTTTCCGAACTTTTTATTCTAGGGTGTTTACTTGTCCATTTGAACACTACTATGTAGCCTCAGATATCAACAGTTTGACACATTTTAAAATTGAAAGCTCCACAATGTTAGCCCATTCACTTTAATGAAATATTGCAGTTAAAATACTAACACATCTATTTATCTGTTATGCTCTAATATTCAATCCATATTTGATGTTTATGTGAAAGTCCATGTGGTGTCAACACACCAAACCCGCCAAACAAAGAATGAAATCAAAACAATTGATTAGTCAATGCTCCTTACATTGAAACCATCCAGTAACAAAGCATAAGCAACCTATCCGTCTTAAATTATTCAAAGTGAAAATTCATTCCCCCTTTTCGGGGGACTCACGCTCACAGATCAACGTCACGTGCGTGAAGCATGAAACAAGTCCAAGGAACGAGACCAGAGACGAAAAAAACCCCACCACAGACAACGGACGCAAAAACAGACAAGAGAGAGTGCGCCGACATTGCACGATTCGTGGTTCAATCATGTTAGCATATTCCTACTCATGGTAGTTCTGATGGGATATGTTTTGATATTAGATGATGGCGGCCGAAGTTTCTGCACAGTATTTATAAATCTGCGCTGTGCTGACATGCTACAGCATTTTTTTATCGTAGTAGTAAATAAATGGTGAATGATTCCCTATGAATCTTATAAATTAACTAGTTTTAATTCGACAAGGAGAGAGGAGTAAAATGTTGTTGTGTATTTAATTGCTCAATTCTTATTCTAAAATGTTCAGCCCTATACTACATAGGCAAAGACAGGGGAGTATAAAATAGTATTGTTTTGTTTTCTTCTGCGTAAACTGTTGTGGACCTGATATACATTAAATACTCTTGTATGTCAAGATTATAATGTACATGTACGTTTTAAGTCTAAGCATATACATGTAATGATCATCGCTCCTACTAGTGTCTGATAAGCGTCTCAAAACTGAGCGCCTGAACATTGTAGAGTTGCCCAAAATGCATTAAGTGCATTAACAGGTAGACATCATATGACACGCTACATTACATGTTATTCCATGTTTCCCCACTGTGATATAAGTTTGTCAACAAAACATTACTTATGATGTACATGTACGATATAATCTGTACATTAATCATGTACTCTGATCTTGGATTTGCCAAAATTATGACAGCATAACGTGTTAAGTTTTGTGGTCTGGTGTGTTTATTGTTATCAGAACATTATTAGACATGTAGGTCAAAAAGTGATGACTTTCCAATGCACTTTCACAGTCTTAAAAAGCATCTATATAATCTTTTAACATCTTGTGTAACATTAATCCTTAACAGTGGCCTACCAAAACATTCAAATGTTCTTTTAGATTAACTATCATTCTGACCACTCATGTTCCACCCATAACTTCCAAGCCCTTTCAACAATCCTACGCCTAACACCAGCCCATTTCTATTAACTCTCTTTTTCTTGCAATCTGCAATACAGAACATCACGGTAATTTCATGTATCAAGTCCCGGCTGACGCATGTAGTCCAATACCTCTTCTTAATTCCCACCAGAGGCATTAATGGAAAAGGA
>JZLH01S0025030.1:5000-12307 GCA_001188425.1 Eucidaris tribuloides | reverse complement strand
TCAGTTGCAAAATGAAATTTTTCAGATCCAAATCGGTCAGACGTGCGACGGAAAATCGTGTAGTGTGCGATGGCCTTTATAATAAGAAAACAGCAGGACGAATTAAATTTCGTCGTACTCCAGAGCACGACCTACATTTTGTTTACAGTGTAACGTAACATATTTCATATCAGTACCATTCGCACTCGTACCGCGTGGCTAGCGCTAAACGGGGGAAAAAAATCAAATTTATTGTATGAAACAAGTACGACTCACCGTACGATACGAAGTCTGTGATCCTGAGATAGGTCTCTTCCCAAGGGACCACTTCTTTCTTCACTCCAGCTGGTCTGTGCTTCTATTTCGGCCATTTTCAAAGGTTTTTTTGGCATCTTTCGGTGCCTTCCGTTCAAGGCCGATTCGCATGTCATTATGGGATATCAGATCGAGCGCGCATGCTCAGAGAGAAGCGGCGTGAAGAGCTGGACGAAAGCAATTGGTCTAGACAAGCAATATTTGTAGGATACAGTGCAGGACGAATTTTCTGTAGATGGCATGACGAATATCATTTCGTATAACGAAATGATATTCGTCATGCCATCTACAGAAAATTTGGTCCAATTCGTACAGCATGTTACAAATAGCCGGACGAAGTAAATTCGTCAGCAGGACGAATTAAATCTCGTCGTACTTAAGAGCACGACGAGATTTTGTTTACAGTGTATTGTTTTAATTCCTACTAGCCTACTTAGCGGTCATCTCGAGCTTTATTCACCATTATTTTAAAGCGCAAGTTTAGTTTTGGCGATTTTTTTTTAATTTGAAAGCTTTACGCCCAAAGGTCATATCACACCAATAACAGATTCTAAATGTCTTTATGTTTTTTTTTCAAAATTAATTAATGAAAAATCTCGGGATCCCCCCCCCCCGATTTTTCATCAATTAATTGTAAAAAAAAATCGCCAAAACTAATTTGTGCTTCAAAGCTCGAGATGATCGGAATTTGAACTGGGCCGCGTTTTTTAAGTCACGCATCAAAAGATGTATCCTCTAAATAGAATAACTGAAAATTATTGATCGCGAGAATTTATAGCGGATGACAAAAAATGTATTTCATGCAAATCCTTGCAAAATCATGTTTCTGCAATGGCTCGACCATTGCCCAAATTTTCTTCTTTTGATTTAGACAAGGCATGAGCATTTGACCTCATTTAACATTTGGCGTACATACATGGCACTTGACCACAAAATAACATTGCGATCACCAAGTTAGCTTACAATTATTAGAAAGTTACCAACTCCAGAAGAAACGTGCAGATTTTTTAAAGACTTTATATTGACCTTTGACATCCGTAAAGGTATATTCAAGTTGGTAATTTATAGTCTGAAATCAGTGCGTTTTGACACTATTTCACCGTACCGACCTTTGGCCTTCTATTAGAGTCCTGTAAGGCATCATCTTCACACCAGACTTTGATTACAAAGGAGTAAATGGCTGAAACGTCATTGCTGCGGACGGACGACGCGTCGTCGACGGAAGGACGGACACCGCAATTAGGATCCCTTCACCTCGGTGGCTAACTAAAAATGTTCTGAATTTCCCAAATTCATGGATGGGATTTTTTTCTTTCATGGAAAAAGTTGTAAATGATCTTTGGTCTCACTCTGGTCCCGGGGGATATGCGCGTCGATACTCAGGGCCTAGATTAAAGAGCACAATAAGGGTTGATAAACAACCTAAAAGGGTTCTATCACAATAACCGATAGGTCAAATAGAAAGATGTATACTTACTGTGGTACGACGCTTAACTCGTACGTGACCACTAAACCTATTGTTACACCAACGCTTATCAAACACAACAGGGAGAGTACCATGAAACCGATTTTTGGCCTCCTGTAAGAAATAGTATAAAAAAGACGACACATAAAAATTCATTATAAACATTATTCAAACGTGCAAAGAGTGCTACAAATAGACCTAGAAGTAATAGTTCAATTTCACGTTAATTACTAATTCAGATTCAGCACTACAAAACTATTAACATTCTAGGTATTAATTTTCAGCAATTAAATTTACCAGAGCGTCGATCCGGGGGGGGGGGGGCAGGAGGGCGATCGCCCCCGCCCATTGAAAATATTGGGGAGTGGGACAAACATATCGATTTGCCCAACCCCCCCCAACCCCCATGATTTTGGCAACTTAAAAAATTCATAATATGCAATGCAAATAAAAAGCATTGGAATGCACTATAAAACCATTAAACATGGCATGAAAATACTATTAAACATACAAAATTGTCAAATTTTTGACGCGCTTCGCGCGCAAAATTCTGTATGATAACTTGGCGCGTGGAGCGCGCCGAAGATTTTGGACTTTTGTCCACTTTTGCCCCCCCCCCGAAACATGGATCGACGCCCCTTACTTAGTAGTAGGTAAAAGTAACATAGATAGAGGTAGACGTAGAAGCGGTAGTATTAGTTGTTGTAGTAGTTGTAATGATAATCATAGCAAAAGCAGCAGCAACAACAGCACCAGCACTAGCAGCAAGTCTAGTAGTCGTAGTCGTAATAGCCGTAGCAGTAGTAGTAGTAGGAGTATGAGTAGTAGTAGTAGTAGTAGTAATGATAGTAAAAGCAGCAGTATCAACACCAAAAAGCAGCAGAAGTTGAAGTAGTCGCATTCGTAATAACTGCAGTAATAGTAGTAGTAGTAGTAGTAGTAGTAGTAGTAGTAGTAGTAGTAGTAGTAGTAGTAGTAGTAGTGGTAGTAGTAGTAGTAGTGGTAGTAGTAGTAGTAGTAGTGGTAGTAGTAGTAGTACCGGTAGTAGTAGTAGTAGTAGTTGTTGTTGTGGCAGTAATAGTAGTAGAGTTGTTGTAGTAATAGTACAAGCGGTAGTAATCGTAGGAAAAATAGAAATAGCAGAAAGTAGAAGTAGCAGCAGCAGGAGTATATTCGAACAGGTACAATCAAGAATGGAGATTTTATGTTTAAATTTTGTGTTTGGTAATTGCTTACATAAACTTATAAATTTACGAAAGTGTTTTTTTTTGCATTAAATAGAAAGAAAACTGACAGGGAAACATATTTTTTAAATAATGAAGGCAGCAAAGAAAATTTGGCTGAAGCGGGATCCGAACCAACGACCTCTGGATATCAAGTCCAGTGCTCTACCACCTGAGCTATTCAGCCCTACTGTGGGGCTCGTCCCTAATTACGCAAAATCCTTTGCTGGGGCGCCAACCAGAAGCCATACCTTCATGCGCACTTAAACCGGGGATAACGCCCAATTTTAATTTGATGCAACCTGGAATGCGACAGAGCGGGGATTACTCAATAGGAAACCAGCTTTTTGAAAATAGTGCATTAAATAGAAAGAAAACTGACTAGGAAACAAAATATGAATGCAGTTTTTTTTGTCTTATCATAAGTATACATATTCTCTTTGATTTGTACAATTTATGTCTAAATTTATTTGATCAAATTATTGCTGTAATATACTTTTTTCACTTCACGTCTCCTGTATTTTTAATGATCACAAACCGCTGACACATAATTTTAATAGATATTCCACGATAAACAATAATCATTTCACAGGAAAGCATATCTGATGAACATAGCATTGTGGCCCTTGATATTATAGCGGCATTTGTGAAACAATGGCTTATTATCAAACCTCACACCCAAGCATGCCAAGTGCGTGGATGGAAAGGCTCTCACGTGGATACGAAACCACCCGAAAGACCGTCAGATTTCCGTTTTCCGTTCAGGTAAAGCATCTGAAGTATCTTTGAATCTTCTAGACGAAGAGACTAGAAGACCATCAATACTGAATTTGTACTTTGATATAGTTCTCTTGATACAAGAGATAATATTGAAACTTGGAAATAATACTAAAAACGGAACTAACCCGATCTAAGCATATCCAGTCTAGTGCATCCAGAGCTGACCAAAGACTTAATGCTCTAAGGAGAGTTGATAATAAACTTGATATGAAAGACAGAGCTATAGTCTATGAGGCGCAAGTCCCCAACATAATGCTGGAGTCAATGACTCCCTTCCTTCGCATCCTTCGCATTTTAGATACACTCCTGCTCATAATTATGGGATATTTTGTTGATACTTATGTTCTTTCTCCTATATTGTCCAAAATATTCAAGACAAGTGTTTATTGCACAAAAACGCAGTATGTGAAGCAATTTTTGGATTTCATGAGACGACTTAGTTCCTAAGATGCGACAATAGTTTCTATAGGTGCGACAAATGCTCCGGCGACATTTGCTCCGGCGACAATTGCTCCGGCGATAATACACTCCTGCTCATAATTAAGGAATATGTTGTTGATACTTAAGTTCTATCTCCTATATCATCCAAAATTTTTAAAACATGTATTTATTTCACAAAAACGCAGTATGTGGAGCAATTTTCGGACTTCCTGAGATGGCTAAGTTAAAAATTAAAATACGTTTGAGCGCAATAACAATTATATTTTTATTTTTTTTTAAATCATGAAAAAGTATTAAATTAAAGTAATTAAAAAAACAACACAGAAAACTGATAAATTTTGATCTTATGTCATTTATCACTAAATTAACATCAGAATAGTGTTTGTTACAAGTCTAATAACGCGCGTAACCACCACGTGACTCAACAACAACAACAACACCGCCATTTATAAACACAGGTTTTAGTGTCGAGTCGGACGCTACAAAATGCTCAAAATTTCTGAAATACCTTTATTATAATTGTTTAACCTGGGGTGAACAAATATTAATCCCAGACGTACCGTTCACGGAAAAATGGCAACTTTTGAAATGTTTTTTAAGTATTCCATAATTATGAGCATGAGTGTATGTATAAAATGACTCTCAATGTTATTGTGGTGATGAATCCACTGTCCACCAAAATCTATCTTTTCCAAGATTGACTCATAGGTGTCGGGTCGCAGGTGCTTGTTTCTTGTACGAATTCATGCTAACCATTGAAAAAAGAAACGTAAATGAATGCCATCTTCGCCCCTAGAATGGAGGTGTTTGACCAGGGCCAGTATTTCCAATTTCGGCATGCCGTTTCGATTCCCAGTGCAAAAAAGCTCATTGGATGGATAGAAGCTTCAGCCACACATCTTGTAATGCCTGGGACAGTCTTCCAAATCATGCTGTTCGAACATTTTCTCATACGGGCCTTAAGTCTTTCAAGAGCCATGCGCACATGTTTTTTTTTTTTGGGGGGGGGGGGGGAATGTCAATTCGTCGATTGAGCGTCTCGTTTGCCCATATTCACAGTGAAATTACTGAGTTGTAGTATAGCCTGTTTGATTGGCCTCCTGGATCCTTGGTTTCGGGATTAACTATTGTTCATATTTGTGACTTATACATAAAGAATGTCAAAAAGTGGGATTTGAACAAAATAAGATGGACTTTGGAGCAAACAACTATTTTCCGACATTGTTATGTTAAATAGTCCAAGTCGGCACTTAGCGCCGCGGAAGGGTGGAGGGGTGGGCACAATTAATGTGTGTAAATTTAATGGTTTTGTAGTTCCTTGCGCTGTTTTTTTAAACACGTATTTGTTAAATTTTTCTATTTTTTTTGGGGGGGGGAGGGGGCTTAACATTATGTCTGCCCCAATATTTTTATTGGTTGGTCATAAATGTCAACATTTTCGGCGTGCTTTGCGCGCAAAAATGCAATAAAGGCTGACATTTTTTTCGCGCAAAGTGTGACACAAGTGTCTTTCAATGTATTATTTTTCCATTTTTCCATTTTTCTATTTTAGGGGTGGGGATTTTTTCCTTAATATTTTTATTGGTGTGATAATAAAATGTCTAATTTCAAAAAAAAAGGAACTGCCAACATTTTAGGCGCGCTCTGCGTGCAAAATTGCACTACAGTCATATGCTTACATTTTCCCCCCAATAGCGCAAAAAAATGAAGTGTACAAACACTTTCCAGAATACTTAATAAACACTTGAATACGTTTATCTGGAAATCATAAACACTTTTATTTAGAAATTTGGTGTATTACATATCTTGCATACGTTTCTTCAACACGTTTAGGTGTTTAAAATTTCAAAAATGCGTCAACAAACATTTTTATGAACACCTAAACATGACATAACCCGTCAACAAACATTTATTAATTTTCACCACCTAGACACCTAAAAGTGTTCATGTTTTCCAGATTAACGTTATCATTAGGCCGGCAGCCCGGGAGGTTTATTAAAGTGAAAAGCGCCCCAACAACTGACCCTATAGGTTGAAAGGGTTCCACCCCTTGATCACGAAAATGCATTCCTGCCGGGTCACAGCCGGGGATTTCCCGCCAAAAGCCGCTAAGTATGGCCAAAATCAGCCAGAATCCCCATTTTTCATGATTTCTAGTATAATACATGGAAAAAAGCATGTGTTCACGACCAAGAACTATGTTTTGTGGTCATTCGTCACCGTAATACATTGCTTTCCTTGTATTAAAACTTGCTTTGCCAAAATCCCCATTTTTCATGATTTCTAGTATAATACATGGAAAAAAGCATGTGTTCACGACCAAGAACTATGTTTTGTGGTCATTCGTCACCGTAATACATTGCTTTCCTTGTATTAAAACTTGCTTTGCCATTTCATTGCAGGAGGCCGCAAGATTTACCTGCCAATCAGCCCAAATGTGCTAAAATCAGCTAAAATACCCCCTTTCTCTGCGTTTTTCTACCAAAATCCGTTGTTAAATCGAACAAGTCTGAAAAGTCCCAACAACTGACCCCATAGGTTGAATAAGTTCTACCCCTAAATTACGAAAATGCATTCCTGCCGGGTTGTTTCCATGGTTTTCCCGCCAAAAGCCGCTAACTATATTCACTCGATCTCTAAAATACGCTACACTTTCCTACACGCTTTCTACTACAGCAGACCCTGTGTGAAAAATAAGCAAGTCTGAAAAGTCTCAACAACTGACCCCATAGGTTGAAAGGGTTCCATCCCTGGATCACGAAAATGCATTCCTGCTGGGTCACAGCCTGGGCTTTCCCGCCAAAAAGCCGCTAAGTATGGCCAAAATTGACCAAAATGCCAATTTTTCATGATTTATAGTATTATATACATGAAAAAAGCATGTGTTCAAGACCAAGACGCATGTTTTGTGGCCATTCGTCACCGTAATACACTGCTTTCCTTGTAATAAAACTTGCTTAAGCCATTTCATTGGAGGAGGCCGCCATGCAGATTTACCTGCCAATCAGCCAAAATGTGCTAAAATCAGCTAAAATACCCCTTTTCTCCACGTTTTCTAACAAAATCCGTTGTTAAATCGAACAAGTCTGAAAAGTCCCAACAAC
>JZLH01S0025023.1:0-12311 GCA_001188425.1 Eucidaris tribuloides | reverse complement strand
GGAAGGGGGGGGGAGTTTTATTGCTACATGAATTTATTCAGTCGTGTAATATTACAAAGAAGTAAGCATATTGCAGAATTACTGTAATTACAAATTTGGAACAAGTTATGTCCCTAAATTATTACCAGTACAACTGAAATTGAGGACTATGTACAAGCTGTCTCTGGCTCGGGTCTATTCAAAATGTGTGTTATATCAAAATCAAATAATGGTAGTACTGTAAAACACTATACTTTTGCGACATGAAACTTTCGCAAATAGGAGCCGACGGCCATTTCGCTAGTGCCCAAAGTTTTCCGCTTTGCAGATTTTCCGCTAAAATCGCGGAAACGGGGGTAGAAAGCGGAAAACACAGTTTTAAAAAAAATGTAAATAAGTAATGAATCAAAAATCATAATAGTGAATTTGGCAAGAAATATTTTAGGTATTTTATATAAGTAACTCTTATGGTTTAAATGGTTGTGATTTATCATTATTATCTCATGAGCAAAATCGTAGTCTAGGGAATTGTCAGGCATCAGCAGGGCGAAAACAGTAGGCAATATCGTTTATCCTGTTTCCATGCATTTGGAAATCAGAAAAAAGTCTTTTTCTGAGTTTTCATGAATTTCGAAAATGGTGAAAATTTAGAAGCAGAAAAAGCAGATATTGAGGTTTTCAAAGCAAAGAAAGCAGAATTTCACATTAGAAAGCAGAAACTTTGGATACATTTCGGCATGCATGAATAACTTTCGCGAATGCACGCATGGTGAAGAAAAATAAAAAAATAAAAATGAAAAATATAGCGAAATTGGTGGTTTAGGCAAAAAGCATTTGGGTGTTGTTACTGTTGGTATTAATAAATTTTCAGCAAAACAATTTATCAAAAATAGTTACTGTTATCATGGCCGTATGGAAACACTGTTTTATCAAATGGCAGGAGTGCAGTTGGGGATGGACTGGTCGTAAGTGACAGCACACTATATCTCGCGGGTTGTGCTTGTTAGTACCGAATTTTGTTATTGTATTAAAATAGTTGTGATACACTAAGCTTCCGCGTCATTTTACTTCGTGAATGTGCGACCGCTCGGAAAATTCACGAAAGTTAATTGCTTTGAAAAAATTCTAGTTTTAAGCAGTAATTGAAACTCCCGAAGACTTAGATCATTCAAGGGGCCCCGTATGCACCTTCTGTGCAATCACTAAAAAATTCACCAGTTCACGGAGTCGAGTCACTGCACAGTGTAAAAGAACAATTTTTATTTCTTTTTTTTGCCTCAAGATACAGTATGCGAGTGTACATACGTTTTATACCCAATGGTGAGACAACTCACGAATGCAAGTCAGGCTTAAGAGTGCTCTTGGTGAGCTGCAGTGGCCAACTGTTAGCTGTGGGGACTATTGGAGTAAAATGGGTCACGGACCGATCTCTTGTGCATTTATTGACGCTCTCAGGCAGTCCTTGTGAGGAGCTGAAGCCCGGTGTTTGCATTTAAGTATTTTTGCAGCGAGGGATTGGTGAGAATGCTTAAATCAAGTGATTTACAAGCAGTTGACTGACAAGTAAACAGTAAAAGAGGATCTAAAATTGGGTCGCGAGTGAAAATAGCGCTGATGGGTTCTGGATGAATAATATCAGGATTCTTCATTTTTGCCAGCTATTTGTGTAGAGAAGAATGAAAAGTAAAGGTTTAACCCTAACTAAGCCCGGGGCTAGTTTTGGTCCTACTTATTCGGGGGGGCGGGGGGGAATTGATTTTCGAAGAATGGTCTAAATCTCGCGCGATACTTGAAAGTAAAAAGCGTGGATGGCGGCGGTCAAAAAAATTTTGCGGCGGCGTAATCACACAACTTTTGTGGGGAGAGCGGGGGGGCCGAATTCCATGCCCCCCCCCCCCAGGTATTATTAGGGTTAGAATTGATTTTAAATGATAGATCTATTCAAATTCTATTCAAATAAACCGGTTTCCCCTCTGATTGTGGTTGTGTTTGGGTTGGAATAAACTACCAAAAAAAATCTGATTTTGATTTATAAAATAAAAAAACAAAAAACCTGAACCGTATATTTTAGTCAACTCTGTAACTAATCTTATATTCTAAGGGTACATATTCTTAGATGTATTATATTTAAACAACATTTATAACAAGTTTGTATTCTTAAATCTGTTGTGAGTTGGAACTGACATTTTCTGGTACAAACTAATCTCATATTCCATTTGTAATTCTGTAAGTATACATCATTCATGTGATATTTTTGTTGTTTTATTTCAAATGCCCTCTTTAGTTACTGAAGGCAGCCTGCACAGCTGTAAACGAAGACTCACCTTGGAACTTCAAAATGGCATGCATCAATTTTCTCCGTAGACTGGCCAAAAGAACGCTACCTCCTTGTCAAGAGGTAAAGTATATTGTCTACAGTATGATTTAAAAAAAAACACACAAAAAAGTCAATCCCGTATATCTCAAAAGCAAACAAAGAAAAAACTGATACCAGGGGATGATGGCATTTTACTTACATGTGGTATGTTGATCCTTCATATTTGGTCATGGGTGATTCAGAACTATATTTTTGGCAAAAGAAAAAGTACTTTTTAACCATGTTTGGGATTGTATCCTTATTCTTCCAAATCTGTGTCTGTAGTAATGCATAGGATTGTACATCTGGAGAAAAATCCATGGTATAAAAACTTTTACTTTTCAAGATTATGCCAAATGTATAATCCAAGGATGTATCAATTCTGTAAAATTTATGCTTTTCCCTTTGATATAGTGTACTGCCGTGTAGACATGCGATAGTTCAATTGACCTCACAATATACGCGCTGTCAGCAAATTGTTGTATGTGTGTGCTTGGACTTTGTGCATGAATTGAGACATACAACAGTTTGGTTGAGTGCGTGCATCCTATGTGAAGTCAGAAGTGTCATATCACCTATCGGGTGTTTGTAATGAGGACAGCTAATCCCACAAAACGGAAAATACATGCATCTAGCTCTATTGCAATTCTCCCCCAATTCTTGATTTTGAGTGAAAAAGGACTGTGCTTTTCAGAAGAGACCCTAAGCATCTCTGTTATGTATATTAGAAATTTAGGAATGAATATCTGCAATGGCTTGGCATGAATGGTGGGAATGTAAACTTGGGTTTACACTCCATTTTCTCAAAATTAGGTTTTTGCAGCGTTGTTTAGATATACAACAGTTCAGATGACCACCAACGATTTAGGAATGTCCCAAGTTCTCATATTTTCCTCCCATTTTGTCCCTATCTCTTAGGACTGAAGGTTGGCAGGTATGATGACCGCTCAGTAATCAAGTTTTGAAACAAGTTTTCAGTTTGCTTTGCCCAATGTCGCCATGCAGCACAAACTACCTCCATCCCCCCCTCCCACCCCCGGGCTATGCAGTTTTGAAATAGTCCGGGATAATTAGGGTTAGCCCTGTTTGTTGTTGTTTTATTTTATATTATCCTATTTGTTAAAAGGGTTCATTTGTAAAAAGCCTGTTTGGGCTTTATATGACATAATATATGCATATTTTTTTACCAAACTTGTATTGTTTTTGTTTTGTTTTGAAAAGTTGAAATAAATACACTGATTGTCATTAAATAAATCTTTTCCCAATTTCTTGCAGCAAATGGCAATCTTGCGTCACATTCCTGAGCTGTTTGGTAAGGTGCTTGCCGATCAGAACTTCATCATTCATCAGCATTCTTTGGAGGCATTCAGCTCATTTGCTGAGGTAATACTTGCTAAAATGATTACTTTCAAATGAATCATTATACAATAACTCTTTTGTAACTCTGGAACAGGTTTGTAGTTGTACATGTACATGTATGTTTAAAAAACAGCAAATTTTGAAGTTTAACCATCCAGATTTTCACCCAAACAACTTATTCTACTCAAATGTTCTATGAGAGGTGTTTATTTATACTATCTTACATTAACTAATTTCATTCATTTTGCAGTTTTTGGGGCGTTCCAGTTCTGAACCCAATCTTTAACTTTAGGGTGTGTATTATGTGGTGCACATTTTGTACCTTCAGCACTGTACTAGTTAATACTAGTTAACTAGTTAGTACTAGTTAATTTGCCATGTCACATTCAGTGCTAAGTAGTGCTGGGCAATATTTTGATAATATCTAAATTATTTGAACTGTTGAAAAAATATCAAATACTCTATAATGATCTCATGATTATTTCAAAATATCGCCAGATGCACGATATGGCCCAAAATACCATCGTTTAGGAAAACCTAATGGGGTAAATGCATGCACTGTAGTGGGAGGGACCAAGAAATCCCTATAGATCTAGCTATGAATACTCTGCACATGAGTGCTACTGCCTGTAATCATATAGGTAGAAACAAGGAGGTGGGAATAAAAGAGAGACCTCAATGCTGTTCAGCTACCAAACTTGTGGTAGTGCAAGAGCAGTAGTGCATTCAGTATAATTGTCAACAAATATAACAACTCTGTCAACACACTGCCCACCAAAAATGTCATTTATAAACAATCGGCACCATGAATCTCACAATCTAGTTACAAGAGGGTCTACAGAAATCAACATTGTTTTGACCATATTTTGATAACAGCCCTAAAGGGTGCACTGTCAATTTAAGCCTAAAATAGATTTATCTTATATATCACATCTCTGCTTGTTAACTTAGGCGATATATCATGTTATCGACAATGTTTTTTTCCATGATCAATCAAATGAGGTTTAGATCAAATATCGCCAGCTCTAGTGCTAAGTTCATCATTACATGAAGTGTATCAAGACTGAATGTACTTTTACTCTGCGTGGTTCAGATTTTAATTTGTGGCTTTGTACAAATAATCTTCGTTCTGCACTTTTGTTAATTGCAATTATGACTGGATTAATTGGCCTGTGATTGTTGTTTGTGGTTGTTTTTATTGCTGTAGGAGACCTCCCATGAGTCTGTTGTTCCTGAGTGCATGAAGGATGAAGACATCCAAACCAAAGTCGTTGACTATTTGAATCAGGTGAGTTGCAGAGCTAGTATGATATTATCATATATTAGATGGCTAGTACAGTTACGAAGATGTGATTAGTCCACAGCTCGTCACATGATATGCTTTGCTGGGATCGCAAATGTTATATTTTCACAGCTCGTTATATTTTCCCAGCTGAATATATTTTCCGAATGTCGAGCGCCCTCGTACGGTTCAACACGACCCATGTGTGTGTGTTGGCTATGGAGAAAGCTTCACCGTGCGACGCAAACCGCTGAAAGTGCCTTTCTCCTTAACCCTAATCAGGCCGGGCTTTTTTGGCTATGCTATATTCTGCGGGGGGGGGGGGGCGGATTCCCCCCTCCCCTCCCCCCCCCCCCCCCCCCCCCCCCCCCCGAGATCTCGGCCGTCGATCGCGCCGAAAATCGGCACGCACGTTACCCATCATGTAATCTTACACGACGTATGTTAATTACCAGAAATTAATTCATATCATTAATTATGCAATTTATGCGTAAATCATAATTAAGCTGCTAATCACTAATTAAAGTCCTCCAAAACTGCTAATTTTTGTGTCTGGACACTCTTTTTAGCATTTCATCAGTTTAGCAAGAAGACTGTAGAATAAGAAGACTGAAGTCACATAATACTACTTTTGAAAACAAAGGCTCAAGTTGTCAATTTTGTCTACAGGTCACAATTGTTTGAGTTGTACATCCGAACTTGGTGAAGTTAGTTGACACATAAAGATGAATATAGCGACAAAATAACGTTGTCACACTTGTCGATTTTCCAATAATAATATTGTGAACTTATTACTTCGCTACAAAAAACAAGGTCTCAGAAAACACATGCATTTCTTGAATAAATGAATGTCAAAAACACTTAATTGTATGTATATTTGCAATGTCCTTCGTAAGACAGACAATTTGATATCCAATTTGTCACATTTGGACGTTGCTTTAAATTTGACCTCATTCGACCTTTGCCCGGAAGTGACCCCATATCTCATCAACAATGCACAAAATACATGATAAGTTACATATTGTCTTAATCCTTGCAACTAGTTGAGTAATTTGAGATACATTTTGAAGAAATTAGACCAGGTTAAAAATTTTACCCCAGTTGACCCCTCCCCTGACCCCTACTAGGGAAGGGTCAACTTGACCAAAATTTTGTCAAAAACTTGCGCGGCATGTAACGACTTCAAAACAATCACTAACTCAATTTCATCAAAATGTGACTTAAGTACTTCTTATTCTTCACTCTTCAATCATCTCTAACTTGAAAACCACTGGCTCTTTTCACATGAAATCAAAGTAATGCAATATTTTCAGATCCTTCTGTTAGTCTGTTAAGTGCAAATATCAAACAAGGCAATATTTTTTAAAAACTTGGAGAAAATTTTAGTGTTAAGGCCCTTCTGCCAGGAATTTATGTTAGGGCCCTTCTGAACCAGGGTAACATCACACTTCAGCACGCTATGAATATCTGGTTTACAGATTATAATTTTTGACACCGTATCCTGTTGATGTGCTCTGTTGATTCCTTATCAGATTCCTGCACACTCTGACCTCGTGTCAGAAAGTTCAGAGGTCACCTGGCTGAGGGGTCAAAGGGACAAATTGGAAGAAGTCCGGTCGGAAACTGGGACATTTGAAAGTCTGCCAAGTAGCACTGGGGAGACATTATCTACAGAGGAATCCTGCTCGTCACTTGAAGAGGTGTGTGTGTTTTCTTGTCTTTTTGTTCCATGTGTTTCTTGCTTAGATGATACAGCAGTACAGTAAGGGGATATAGTTTGTTTTGCTTAGTTTTTTCCTCGTCTGCTGTGAATAGCAGAAGCGAGATACAGGCGCTGCTTTTCCGACGGCGGCGTCAATAATTAAAATTTAGACAGGGTTAAGTTTTTAGATTTTTGGCATCATTTTGAAAGTACAAGTCCCTATTCCTTGAACTTGGACATAAGGGTTATGAAGTATCACTAATTATTTGAGTAGAATTTCAAGTCACAAAATCAAGCATTAAGGTCATTCCGGTCAACAAACTAAGACTATGCTGTGGAGTCAATATCAAAAACTTAACTTTAAGTTAGTTCTGTTTGTATTATCTGATAAGGCTTGGTAGGGGCTCCCAAACTTCAACACAGAATTTGGAAGTTTGATAATTTTGCTAATTTATGCAAATTTATTCAAAATCACTCAAAATGCCAGTATTCCTTTATTTCTAGGCAGGTTTTGATTCTGTTTGTTCTATTTGATAGGTCTAGGTAGGGGCTTCCAAACTTCAACACAGAATTCAGAAGTTCATTAATTATGATGCTTATATATTTTATATATTACGCATTGATTTCGATGCCACTTGGCATGTGGGTAGTGCTGGGTACAAGAGTTATCCATGCAAACTGATGACGGGAAATATGCATATTAATGACCTCATTTGCATATTTCTTCTGATTGGCTAATAAGAACAAAGGTGAACTTCAACCACTTCCCATTGTCCGATTTCGATGCCGTTGGCATGTGGATAGTGCCGCGTAGAAGGGTTACCCATGCAAAGTGATGACGAAAAATATGCATATTAATGATCTCATTTGCATATTTCTCCTGATTGGCTAATAAGAACAAAGGTGAACTTCAACCACTTTCCATTGTCCGATTTCGATGCCGTTCGGCATGTGCCGCATACGAGGGTTACCCATGCAAAGTGATGACGAAAAATATGCATATTAATGACCTCATTTGCATATTTCTCCCGATTGGCTAATAACAACAAAGGTGAACTTCAACCACTTTTCATTGTCTGATTTCAATGCCGCTCGGCATGTGAATAGTGCCGCGTACAAGTGGTACCCATGCAAATTGATGACGGAAAATATGCATATTAATTACCTCATTTGCATAATTTTTTCTGATTGGCTAATTAGAACAAAGGTGAACTTCAACCATTTTCCATTGTCCGATTTTGATGCCGCTTCGCATGTGCGTAGTGTCAGGTATAAGTGTTACCCATGCAAACTGATGTTGGAAAATATGCATATTAATTACCTCATTTGCATTTTTCTTCAAATTGTCTAATAAGAACAAAGGTGAATCTTGACTGCTCCAAGTCTGATTTCCATGCTGCTTGGCATGTGGGTAGTGCTGGATATAAGTGTTACCCAAGCAAACTGATGATGCAAAATAGGTATATAAATGACTTCATTTGCATATTTCTTCTGGTACTTACTTTTATAGTCTTTCCACTATTTTTCATTGGGACATGTGAAGCGGCCCACAGGTTTATATTCTCTGAATATAGCAATTGCGAAAGCCGAGAACCACGAAATTCTAGTTTACTTTGTCAAGGAATAACTTATATTTATCTGGGTTAATAGCCCATGGGACTTCTTAGGTGTGAGTTTGCATAAGCAGGAACAGCAGTAGCAACAACAACAACAATAGCAAGAAAATAAAAACAACATGAACAGCAACAATAACATTTAAGACCGCAGCAACAACTGTGAACTATTATCTACAAACAACTGTTAGCCTATCAATGTTTTCATTAGTTTGCTCCGTTGAATCTCATTGATTTGTTTACACAACATAAACCCAAAAGAATGCTGCATTCAAGTAAAATGTCATTATTACAGGTCCCACACACTGACAAAATCATGTGGGGAAGGTCATTTTCATAGGTAGCCGCTGTTTTATGGAATAACTTGCCAGAATATCTTGGGAATATAGAAAGTTAGAAACAGGCAAAATGTTTTGAAATAAATTGAAAACACATTTCAAGTAAAAAGTCATTATTACAGGTCCCGTACATTGTGACAAAATCATACAGAGAAAGGTCATTTTCATAAACAGTCGCTATTTTATGGAATAACTTGCCAGAATATCTTGGGAACATAGAAACATAACAATAAGTTAAGAAATAATTTGAAAACACATTTATTTAGCAGTATGTAAAATGTCACAATTACAAACCCAGTGCATGACTTCCACTAGTTTTGTATCTCTGTTCTATAATGCGTTATAGGCACTGTATAACAATGTTTCCAGTTTAAAAAATCTGAGCTACATGATTCACCATGCTACTAGTGTCTTTGATACAGTCTAAAAATGAAGCCCTGAAAAAACTGCAGTGTAAAACAATCATTAAGTGCTTTAAAAAAGTGAATATCATTGAGAGACCATTCCAGCTTTTCTCCATAGACTGCTGTGTTGCAGAATTTCCTATCGCCCGATATAAAATTAATGTGCCAATTTGTATCTGCACGTATTGTACTAGTGACAGCATAACTGTCCAAACTTTTGTGTTCTAGGGTGTTTATTTGTCCATTCAAACACTGTCAGATATGTCAGATAGCAAAGTTCGACAATTTTTTAAACGGGTCTTCCCCAGTGTTATATAGTGTCGTTAAGGGACATGCAATTATGCATTATGTGCTATACAAAAGTGTTTCAGTATTATCATTAGAATAAAAACAGTAACAGCAATTATGGCTAGAACCCACGTGCAACACTGTCTTGGTAAGGCCTCTTAAATTAGAAATCACCTCAGTCAGATCAAAATGGCTGAGCTACACATCCGGGGAAGAACCTTGAGCTTTGTTAACCTTGCATCCTTGATGCCGATTAGAACCAGGGCACCAAGCTGTTAAAGATACACTGCTTAGGATTTTGAAGGAAGTGTAACTCATTTTGTGCCTCTTTGTGATGCCACTCTTCTGGCAATTTCCAGATTTTTCCAAAAAGAGATAAAGTATCCAGAATTTCCAGCAAATAGGCCATAAAATTGTAAATATGCATCTGAAAGCCTGTCACTATTAGCTAAGCAAAATAAAGTTCTTTTGTGTTTACTTTTTAATCTTATTATTTTCTGAGATTTCGTTTGGTTGTGCAAGTGTTGTAACAAAATTTGGGGGCTTGTCCAAATTTAAAATGCGGGAATCAATTAGATTTACTGATACTTTGTGTATTCCAGAAGCATATGCAAAGCTGATAATAATATGACTAAAGTGCCCAATACTCAATAAACACAGGAATAATGCCTGTAGAAATGGGTGGAAACACCCTCTCAGGAATGCACCAGATCCCACAATTCCACAATAAAAACAAAAAGTTCCACTTTAATTGTCAAGCTTAATTTTACAATTACAATTTTAAAGGCAGGGAATCTCATTTTCACTCCTCCCATAGCACGGCAAAACATCACTCATGCCCTTAGGCTATTTATGATGGACATGTCTGTGAAATCTGGAGATCAGTAATTACCCAGAATGTGAAAAATGCACCAAAGAGTAACAGTCAGATCATTGTAGGTCTATGGTTAGACTCTGTGTGAAACTCACTCAGCTAAGTCAGTATTATTTCAGTAATCATGTGGTCGTCGAATAATAATCTGCATGAGATTTTTTGCCTAAATGTTGTCATGTTCATGAATGCATATTTTACACGTTTGGAAATTGTAAATTGTAAATAAATGTCACTATTATACATGATGAACACACATGTACTGTAAGGGTCTGAAAGAAGATAGTAAACTTTTTGTCTCTCCGAGACAATAATTCAAATCAAAGTCTAACGGTTACTATAATTCCACTTAACCCGTTGCCTCCGAGATTTTGAAAATCCCATAGCGTTAACACAGGGCACATCCGGTTCCCGTAGCCAACAGGTTAAACAGAGTTTCTAGCTCCTATACTTCGCTAAACGTTCTCAGATGGTATTTTCTTCCATATACCATTGTATTTACACAATGTTTATTTTTAGGCTTGTTAAATAGTTGATGTGCCTTTAAGTTGAATGTGACAGGTTAATGAGAATTAATATGATCATTTAGCAACGCCATGTAGTTCTGTATGTTAAATAAAGCATCATGATCAGCTATGTTAATGGAAATTTAGACTTGAAGAAATATGTTTCGCTTGTCACATGTAATGTCTGTATGTTTTTTGCCTTGTTTCAAATTGTCATAAATGTGTTTCCAATGTGTTCAGCAAATATGTTGCATGAAAATATTGTTTGATTTGATTTGATTTATTTATTTGCACATAAACATAATTTCACAATTTTTTAAAACAATGTTTACTACAAGTATGATACAGTTTAGTGATGGAAGCTTGTGAGCTTATACCCTTTAAAGACACTATTAATAAAATTGTGGAAGACCCATTTAAACATATGTGTAAAGCATTGCTATCTGACATTCCTGACAGTGTTTGAATGGACAAATCAGCACCCTAGAACACAAAAGTTCAGACAGTTATGCTGTCACTTGCAAAATATAAAACTTGAAAAAAAATGAAAATTCTGCAAGACAGCAGCATTTTTTATAGCACTTAATGATCATTCTGAACTACATGTATAATTTTTTCAGGGCTTCATCTTTTGACCTTATCAAAGACACTAGTTGCATGGGGAATCATGTAGCTTACATTTTTAAAATGGAAATATTGTTATACGATGCCTTTAACATAACAATGATACAATTAATACATGGAAGAAAGTACATTAGTTTTTTTACCCTATGTAGCAATGTAAATATCAGTTTATGCATTTGAGAAGAATTTGTTTATCCATGCTTTCAAAACAGAATGAAATGTACAAGTAACAGGTTTTCTATTGCAAATGTAAACAAGCTTACAGCACAGTGAGACTTAAAGATATGTGTATGATTTGCACCGTCAAAAACATCTATATGAATCAAATCACTAGGAAATCATATCCAATTGTATAGATTAATTATGAATAAACACCTCTCATAGAGACTTGGGGTAAAATATTGATTTTGGCTGAAAACGTCAAACGTGCACGTGCCGTTCCAAAATGGTCCGATCAGCCGTTAGCCAAAGGTCGCGCAGGGGATAGCCGTTAACCAATCAGAGGGCTGCGCTGGTCTTGCTACGGTGCACAGTAACCGCGATTCTCAGTTTGAGCAAAATTGAAACTCACAGAAAGAACAACATTCTGGTAACATGTCGTTATTAGTTTTTCTCATAAAACAACAAATTCATGACGTATGGATGTCAGACTTTCAACACACCATTTGTAAGTACTAAACTACCTTTTGGTATTGATAATGAAGGGAAGTAATGGACTTGCACATCCCTGACACAATCTTTAATAATAATGGCACTTGGTGAATGGCAATAATCATGTAGCACTACCCTAGTTGTAGCAAGATTACGTTATTTCTATTTTGAGACTTCCTGGCTTGTAGATACTGCATTAATCATGTGCAGTTCCTGATATAAAAAATACAAATAAAAAAAATAAGCAAAATAAAGATAAAGGCTCTGTCATTTGGGTTGTAAAATGTTTTAGCAGTTATCCGAAGTCCTTGTTACAGGTATAGTACTTGACGTCTTGG
>JZLH01S0025020.1:15732-18690 GCA_001188425.1 Eucidaris tribuloides | reverse complement strand
AAAAATGGTATCAAATGATTACCTTGGTACTAATAATTGTTATGAATTAAATCGTATGATTGAAGGAATCAAGTCTGAAACTGTGTGGCCATGTACGTACGTACGTACGTAGTACGTAGTACGTCGTACGTACGTACTACGTACGTCGTAGTGTGTGTGTGTGTGTGTCTAGTGTAGTGTAGTGTGTAGTAGTAGTAGTGTGTAGTAGTGTGTGTGTGTGTGTGTGTGTGTGTGTGTGTGTGTGTGTGTGTGTGTGTGTGTGTGTGTGTGTGTGTGTGTGTGTGTGTGTGTGTGTGTGTGTGTGTGTGTGTGTGTGTGTGTGTGTGTGTGTGTGTGTGTGTGTGTGTGTGTGTGTGTGTGTGTGTGTGTGTGTGTATGTGTGTGTGTGTGTGTGTGTGCGTGTGCGTGTGTGTGCGTGTGATGATGTGCATAATTAGAAAATAAAGCAAAAAGCTTTATAGCAACTTTTGGCGTAAATATTCTTTAAAGAATAACCTATGACCGCCCAGTGACCTCTGACCGCCCAGACATTGTGCTTGTCGATCGGGAGAAGAATGAACTCATCCTGGCTGAACTGACATGTCCATTTGAACCATATTGACAGTGCCAATGCTCGCAAAACTGATAAATACTCTTCGCTGAAAATAGACATTGAATCAAATATTTGATTCAATGTCTATTTTCAGCGAAGAGTATGGATACAAGTGCCATCTAATCTGTTTTGAAATAGGGTCACGTGGACTGGTTACAAAGTGTAATAAAAAGAAATTGTCGGAAATCATACGGTTTGCATCAGGGCATAAAAATGAAATGCCATTATCAACAAATCTCAAAACTCGCAGTCTTGGCATCATATGCAATGTTCAATGCAAGAATGGAACCGGAATGGTTTTCCCCCGTCCTTTTAAAACCATGATTTAAAAATTGTATGGACACGCAACCATACGCATTTAGAAAAGAGATCAAAGTAAATCACTCTCTAATTTTTATTATGTACATAAAGTGTAAAGTATTTGATATGTAATCTAATCATTATTTGAATCAAAATTTGGAAAACGTAGTTATAATGTTTAACATACATGTATTATGAAACATCGTTTAATTATAATGTTTTAATAATTTTTGCATACAATTTTAGATTATTTAAGTGGGGCAAAAAGTGCAATACTATACCCATTTTATTTTCCCACATATTTTTTTATTCACCTGGCAGTCAAAATACGATAACTAGCTAACTTAATATTTGCTATATGGTGTAAACAAAATTCAGTGCAGAGCAAATGAAATTATTTACTCGTTATCTGCCTGATTTTATTACAATATTTCAATTTCATACAACATACCAAATTTATCCAATTTAAATTTATTTCATTAATATTTACAGAATAATATGGCCAACTGATATTTTCTTTTTATGGAGTCTATTAAGTTCAAACACGTATAATTTTCAGTATATTTTCTTTCAAAATGTATGTGTCTTTATGTATGTTTATATTATGCCTTGTGTTTTTGCCATTTGTAAAAACATTCTAGGCCATTGTATATAATCATCATTTTTTTAAACATGTTATATGTCAATAAAGATGAATGAATTATAAAAAAATAAAGAATGCAAAACGCCAATAAAACCAACAACAACAACATGTGCGTGAGTCTAAATAAATTCAAGATTGGGAAGGAATTGTTTCCACGAATCTTTGCGACAAACAAGGTCACATGACATAACGGTCCCAAGTGTTACTTTTTATATTTACACGTTCAGCATGGATTCATTAATTGATTGCCGACGATTTTTATTTGGTATGCGTGATTGGTCATACAAAGATGACATTGTGTTCATTGTTTTGAAAACCCTATGTAAATTTACCTCATTGTAAACGGGCAGAGGGGCCGCCCCCTAAAATTTCCAAAATTCGGGAAAACATCGGGTTCTTTTTTAGGAGAAGGGGAAAGCGAAGGGGGAGGAGGAAGAAGAAAGAAGTCATTGAATTGACGAGATCAGTTAGGCCGAGTAAACTAAACGAATTCTTGAAAGAAAACTGAAACCGCGAATTTTGTCTCCTCGGAGGAGATCCAGGTGCATTCATTGGTCTTCATTTAAATAATCATGAGTTTGAACGAGAAATCTTTAAAATTAAAAGCATCCACGGGAAAGATGGTTACATCGAAATACAACCTCATATCGATTTACCCCCTGTCTGCGCTTGCAAGTCAGAGATGGGTGACTTTAATTCACGGTAGCTAACTTGCTAGAAGTGCACAAGTATATTTAGTACTGCTGTACTGGACATTATTTGATATTTTGTACTATTGAAGCAAATTTATTCAAAAAACTGCACGCGCTTTTCATTAAATAAAACTCCTTTCCCCCTCATACTAAGTCAACGTCATTTTCTTTACTTTATGTATTTATGTAGGCTTACTGTTCTTTTGACTTTTGAGAGTTATGTATGTTTGTTAATGGGGAAAGTGCAATAAATGCGACGAAGAAGTGCAGGTTATTTCCGCTGGTATCACTGCTGGCAAAATTTAAACATTTTATGATAATAAATCCACTTATAATTAGCAACAATTACCAGGCTGAAGTAAACACAACCAGACGCCGTCTGCTCCAGGAGTTCGCGAAAACATCACGGAAATGAAACAAAAAGACATTTTTTGATGAATTGCATTAAGTCTTCTGAGCTAAAATGTTTGTATCGAATCTATGGGAACATACATTAACCCACAAAAAACAAACAAAAAACGTTAAGCCTATATTAATTCTTCTGGGAATATGCATCGGCGGCAAAACAGCAAATGATCGATCGATCAATGATGTAATATCGATCTAAACCTATTCAGAGTCTATGACTGGAAATACCAACTTGTGGAGATTTATTATTCTCTTTGTGACCCTGTCTATTGTCAGGATTTAATAAGATCCATTGTTGTCCGTGATAATAACAAGAGATTTCT
>JZLH01S0025020.1:3232-10732 GCA_001188425.1 Eucidaris tribuloides | reverse complement strand
AGTGATAGTAGTAGTAGTAGAGTAGTAGTAGTAGTAGTAGTAGTAGTAGTAGTAGTAGTAGTAGTAGGAGGAGGAATTATTCAGTAAAGTGTAACATTAAACAAAATTTTAATGAAGGTAGTTTAAGTTTATTCGGTAAACAAACATTCTTTAAACTAGTCATATCAATTTGGCCAAAAAATAAATGAATGAAATAAATAAATAGCTTCCAACTGAGAAAAAAAAAATCTCCAACAACATAAATTCTGATGACAGCCATAGCATTCTGACAGGACCGGTGAGTTTTCCTACGTACATTTGTACCGAAAGATCGAATATAAATTATATTTTACCTTTTGGGGGAAGATTCGGGGCAGGGCGGAGACATATCCTGTTCCCCTATATGTATATAATGTTTCCCATGATTCGCTGGTGGCTATGGAAAGTCATTTCGCTAATATTCGTTTCTATGTCCTTATTTTTAAACGGGTTTCCGACTTCCATTGGTGATTGTTGGCGTGTTGGCATGGCGGAACAAAGGCTTGAGTTAACAGCATAAGAAGATTGACAGTGTTTATGCCTTTAACATCGGATATAGGCCTTTGCCATTCACTCAGCCTCAGCCAGTCATTGTGATGCATGGGAGCCGATTGTTACAAGTACCAAGGGTGCAGTCAGGACTTAACAAAGACGGGTTTGGAATCCTTACACAAAGACATAAAGAAAGAAGCAATTTGCTTCCATTCTAGACTAACACTTATGCCTGATCTGTTGGTGCCATATTGGGAGATCTTACTTCGTTAGGTACAGCAGCTGCTCACCATTGCGTTTAATGACAATGTGATTAAAGTTTAGAAACTGTACAACCAAATCCCTACTACTGCGCGACCAGCGGCGGGGTGAATATCAACAGTCAAAAGTTGAAGGTTTTCAGTTTAATTGAATACATGTTGCAGCATCACTTGTATGAGATTTTGGCCTACCAGCAAGCGTAAAACATAAATCGATGACACTGATAGAAATAACATACATTGCGAACGAGAGGCAAGTTGTGCTTATGGAAATCTAATTTACATTTTAAATAAAATAATAAATGAATAATGAAATAATGTACTCAATGAAAGAAAATTCTTCATTGAAATGATAATAAGTGAATCTTAGTATACTTCTTTATTTTCTCTATCCAATACACAAACATTGGTTTATTACAAGTGAAGCCAATTTTACGTACATGTATACTGCGCGTTTCTTTAAAAGTTCTTGGAGAAATAAATTTGACCAGTGACCAAGATGAACAAATTGATAACAAAATTAAACTATACCGACTCTCTTCGTGACCAAACTCAATTCTGTCTTGTGTAATCTATTTTGTCAAAGCTGATGGAAAGTAAGAACACACTAATCCCTCCTGCAAACAGAGCTTACTGGCGGCTATACTCGAAGAATCAAAGATTTTGCATCGATCTTCACGTCACACATTCGTAAATGCCCATTCACCCTTTCCTAACTTCATATTTCCTATCGACCAAATGTCCCTCACTAACTCGTTGTTAAGCACGCGAAACCATCCCAACAGGTGTTGGAGGAGGGGGCTTCATGTTCTGCGCATGCTGAACAATAACGTGGAGACGATCTAATTACGTTTTGTTTATAAAGTGATGGATCATTAATGCTGTGTCATATAATGTGTTGTCATTCACGGAGTCTGTACAAGCAAAAAGCTGTATGGATTCAGTTCTAATTGGGACGTCACTGTGTTGGATTTTAAGGCTTTAAGAATTATATTCATCGCTAGCAGTATCGAGGTCGAATAAAGATGGGTAAGTGTAGCTAACTTTCAACAACTTCACTTGTATTTTTTAATTTGATTTCACTCCAGCATATGTCCTTTGTTTACTTATTTACCAGCGCAATATATTTGTTAAGCAAAGGCATTCCAATTCAAATTTTAAAATGTCAAAAGTACGTTATGCACATATTTGGTCATCTGCGAGTGAAAGTATCGGTAGTTTTAACAGAAGTAACTCTTCACTGAGAAAAGTGATTAGAAAGTGATAGCAAAGACGTGTTTAGAAAAATGTATGTTTAGATTATGACAATGTTTAGAAATTGGGCACCGATGTTTACTGATTTGACACACGACATTAAACCTCTGATTTTTATTTACAAAGTAATAACAAAAATGTGTTTGAAAAACGCTTACTAACTAAACATAGTTTTTACAGAGTAGGGTATGCAGCTAAAGATACTCGATGGTAGATCACTCAACAATTTCTCGGTCAACCGTTGTTAAATTGTCTTGTGAAATTACAAAGAACAAAGCCGTTTAAAACAACGGAATATTTTACATTCTGACTGTGCTAAGGTGTCTTGTAAAGATCTGATTTATCTAAATATGGTTTTGATCTTATATTACAATTGCATATAAATCCCGGGGACATAAATTTCTATGTGATGTTTTTGCTTTCCTGATAGAAATATAATTGATTTCAGGTGTTGTTCCTTGATGAAAACGTACGGTATATCTGTTGTCATGGTGACGTGGCTTGGTTTGTATGGCCTCTCTTGCCGAATCACATTAATCATTGGTCAGCTGTAATAAGTGTGTGACGAGAAACCTAAAATTTGTACTTATATATTAACCGAATTCCGTTGGCATTGAGTGCCTGATGTTGTACAATCCAGTGTGAAGTATCGCACTTTAAAAAGAAAGAAAGAAAATAAGAAATAATTTAGAGAAAACAAGCGAATGAAACAAAGAAAAAAGGAAGAATGAATGGAAGAATGATTGAAAGAAGAAAGTAGGAGAGAAAGAAAAAGGAAAGAAAAGAAGGGAGAAAGGAAGTGAGAAAGAAAGAAAGTTGGAAAGGAGGATAGGAAGGAGGAAGGAGGAAGGAAGGAAGGAAGGAAGGAAGGAACAAAGAAAGAAATACAAATTAAATAGAATCGGAAAAAATGTAACATAATAGGACAAGGTTAAAGAAAAAAAAACAGAAAGAATTCGAACCGACATTCTTCCCCACCAAAAAAGGTGTTTGTCTGTCCTCCACTTAAAAACGATTCTGGCTCCTCCTCTAGAGTCAAATTAACAGTCAAAACATATACATAATGAAAAAGAGCTACAAAGCTCATATTGCGCTTGCAACTAAAACAAGTTTATATACTACGTACAGGTCTTGCATAATATGAGTCATATATAGCTTTGAACTTACAACCGTATACTACATGTATTACACATACAACAAACAGACGGACAGCCAAAATGATGCTTATACGGACAGAAAAAAAAATTAATGTTTGTTCTTCTTCTTTTTTTTACAACGAATAACTCACGTTAGTTTTCAGATTGCAGAAAACAGATAATCTTTTTCTCTCGACCTTTTTTTAAAAAAATAATATTTAAACGCATTGGGATATGTGCAATATATTATATCAAAATATAGGTACATGCATATGCATAGAAGACGAATTCATGAATGACTACGTACGGGCTGTGTCGGATCATTCAGAAAATAAACAGATTTGTAGAAAAACCGTTACGTTGTGCAATACTAAAAACGTGTGAATAGGATTATGTTCTATAAAATAAATGACACGACATCGAGTGTTAAACGATATTTTTATCCCCACGGAATACAAGTGGCTGCTCAAAATATAACTTTCTTGAATTATATTACAGTGTTGTAGTCAAGACCAGACCATTAACACAACACACTGGCATCGAGAACCAAAAACACTTCTTGATATGTGCATAAATTCTTTGTATGGGATTTAGCCACCATCTTACTTACTTGAATCTTTTCATTTAAATATACTGATATTCAACTCGCAATGAACGGAAATCTCTAGCAGTAAGAACCGAATTGAATATTGTAAAGTTACGTTTTCGTACGAGAGGTTAATTTTTGGATAATAAATTACCTCTCGGTTAAAGAGCTACTAATAATGCCTTCAGGCCAATGAATAAAGGAATTTATCCAGCATTAAAGATTTTTTGATATCTAAACCAAACTATTCTGCAAAGTTTATGATACATTTATATACTATGACTATGTGCACTCTTGATATAAAGAAGTCCTCGGGACCATCGGGTTTGTTCTTTGTGATTGAAATTCGTTATTCAAGGATTGCAAAAACGTTAAATACAGGGAGTTCCAGGACGTGGCGGTCCGGGGGTTTTGGCTCTATAATGGTGAAATTTTGATTTAATCGTGTTCTTTTTAAACGAAGAGTGCACTGCGTTTTGAATCATATACATCCCATCAATTATTGTAATGAGTTTTGATTGTTTTCGCGATTAGATGTACGCTGTCTAAATGTGCTTTTGTTTTTGTTTTTGCTGTTTGTTTTTTTGTTGTTTTTTGTTTTCTTACCTCTTTTTGTGTTATTTTGCGCCTTACTGTTGTAAATTTATACCGTTAGTTGTGTAATATTTCTTATTTTAATCCACTGACCCCTCTGCAAAAAGTGGTACTCCTGAAGATACTACTGTAGGGCCATCCAGCCGTGTAATTTACATTTATATACTGAATTGTATTTTGTATATGTTTTAAAATTGACGGAAAATAAATACAAACAAACACATTACCATGGGAATTCAAATTATGAGATATCGAAATCTGATAGGCACCCGAACGACTTGGAAACATGTAGATACATTTAACATTGACCATAGGTATCCAGCAGGAAAGGTTGGTGAATTGATTAATTGATGTGATTGATGATTGCATGATTTAGGGTTTATAGTTAGTTAGTTATCATTTATCTATTTATTATTATCATTCACAAACCAATTTTGAGTATGACCGCGATCATGCTATTTCTTTAAAAAACGTTACAATATAATTTATACTTACAACACATGAAAAAAATAACTTTTTTACTACAGGCCATGTTATAAAGTTCCAATCCATACCTTGGTCCTACACAACGCAGTAGGCCGAATATTACGAGATAGATATTCACTCGACGTTACTCCTATAACTATAACTGAGATTTTATATTTCGATATTATTCTCGTCGGTGGGCGGTACAAAACGTCAGAGTGAGTCAAGTTACACGTCATAGGAGAGTCAAGTTACACGTCATAGGAGTCGAGTGGGTAGGTTATGGGTTTCTGTTACAGGCCTTAGTCCCCTTGTGGGGTGGTATTCCGAGTTTTACTAATTATTTCAGTTCACCGTCACTTTTAATATTAACTACTCTCGTAAATACATAAAATCTGGTAAATGTATTGACGTTGTTTAACATGTAGGCAATAAACCAATTGCTTTCTGTCTTTATATAGTAATACCTCAGGGAACGTCAATATTCCATGCCATGATCTTTTCGTTTTCGAATGAAGAGAAATAAATCGGTTTTCATATTTACTGGCAACGATCTTAATAGAAAAAAGGGATGGAAAATCTGCAAAACGGCAAGTTGAGATGATTTTGAGTATCGTCGGTATGAACCAGAAGGGCGTTAACGCATAACCGGTTGAGAACCAGAAGGGCGTTATCACTGTGCAAAGTCAATGGCATTAACGCCCTTCTGGCTGTCAATGTATTTAGCATTAACGCCCTTCTGGTTCTATACCGATGGTATGTTCTTATGCATATAAAAGGTATGAAGTATTATTTTTGGATATTTAAGATGTGATTTACCAATGGTCTTTACCCTTTTGATATCATATTTTACCTGATCGAGCCCAGTGACTATTTTCAGCTATATTTAAAGTTCGAACTCACGATCAAACTACACTAACATTTCTCAAGAAGGTTGAAAAAAGGGCTGAACCAGAGGCATGGAGGGGGGGGGGGCAGTCGGCCCCTGAAACATGGGGGACATCGTTTAATAATATTTACAACTTGAAAAGGTCATGAAGCTTAATGCAAGAATACGTTTAAAAAGCAGTGCAAAATACCCATAAACTTGGCATTCTATAAAACGTACACAATTATCCGTATGTTGCTCACTTCGCAAGCAAAATTTTATATTACAATTTTGTGCGGGGAGTGCCCCGACATTTTTCTTTCTTTTCCCACCCTCTTGATTAATCCAAAAAGTAGGTCGACGCCCTTGAGATACGCTTAATTCACTTTGCTGAATAGACATGATAGATAACATAGGATTCGCATTACAGGAATATTTTTATAATCTAATTGAGATATCAAAAGATCTGCCGTTCAGATATTTATTTTGTTGTAGATTTTTAATGTAAACACATGGAATTAAAACAATGAATTTTCAAAAAGTAAGTAATGATCATAGTGTGGTGATGAAGACAATGATGATGGAAAAGAAGAACAACAGAGGAACTTAAGGCCAAGAAGAAGAAGAAGAAGAAGAAGAAGAAGAAGAAGAAGAAGAAGAAGAAGAAGAAGAAGAAGATTTTCGAGATCAATGTGACCAAGTCAAGTGAATGAATTATTTTTTCTTGAATTATTTTGTTTCCTGACATGGTTTTTCACACGTCGTTACCAGAGGCGTCGATCCTGGATCCCCAATGAAAATATTGGGGGGGGTAGGGGTTAAACATATCGATTTGCCCCCCAATGATTTTGACAACTTGAAAAATTCATAATAGTAGAGTAGAGGGCATATTCGGTCCGTACAGCTGTGCTCAGGACCACAGTAGGTGTGATGCAAATATATATTTTAAAAAAGCTGTGAAAAACACAATAAAACCATTAAACATGGCATAAAACTATTATTTAACATACGCGCAAAATTCTGTGTTACAATTTGGCGCGCAGCAAGCGCGCCGAAAATTTTGGACATTTGTTTACTTTTGCGCCCCCCCCCACCCCCAATCCGAAACATGGATTGACGCCTCTGGTCGTTACTATACATGTCACCTGTGATTATCCTTCGCATTTCTCTGAACTGTTTGAAGAGGGGATTATTTCACTTCTATTCAGTATGTTGTCGAAAAGTAAATTGAATGTGATTGAGAAAAGTTTGTGTATTAGAAACAGCGGCATGATTCCGTAATATGTTATTTTTTTTTTAAATATCCATGTTTATCCGCCCAACTTTAACCAGGTTTACCTTGAAAACACCTTTCTGCACGTTCTAATCGATCACTTTAGAATCCACTATGAAATGTGTACATCTTCACACGTTAGGATTGTCTATGATATTGATTGGTATCGATTGACATCTATCGATCTATACAGACGAATGACGTAGGTGTGTGGGATTTCGTGTGTGGGCGTGACTACGTGAACTTATATTCGTATAGTGATGGTATTATTCAAGAAGCTGGGACTTCAACAAATCCAAAGATTTTTTTCTTAGTTGCACTTATTGTTTTTTCAAGGACTAAATAAAATAATGTGCACATTTTAATTAAAAAATATACACAACACATGTTTTAATTACATAATTAAAATTGTTCACAAGGAATATCCACCTGAAAATAATCTTCAGCAATAATATTATTATAAGCGAGGTATAAATGACACACCGTGTAGTTAAACATTCTTCTTTAAAATAGTATGCGAAATAACTATGGCCCGTAACCCCTCATTATACACC
>JZLH01S0025017.1:48147-62157 GCA_001188425.1 Eucidaris tribuloides | reverse complement strand
GTCTACCTACATACCACATTTTTTAAAACTTCTGTCAAATATTTGTTAAGTTATCACCCCAAAACCATTTTGCATATATAATGAGCTGTGACCTCTGACTTTTAACCTGCAGACTCCAAATTTGAACATGTACCTGTTTTTTAGTTGTGATCTTACTTACACACCAAATATTTAAATCTGGTCAAAATATTTTAAAGTTATCAGTGTTGGAAAAACAAATTAGGCGGGACGGCGGAACCAACGGACTGGACGGAGGGCAACGCTTAATGCCCCCTCGAGACTTTCGTCTGCGGGGACCTATGACAACCACTTGTTATGGACAGTGTTGTTTGCGGGGAGGGGTTATTTGGCGGTTTATATTTATGCAATCATTATACCATCTTATTGGATTTATGTCATGAAATATTCCCCAACTGAATTAAAACACATTTACAAAATCATGAATAAGATTAATCCCCTATTGTACCATGCAGTATAATGCAAATTTCCGTCCGTGACAAAAAATATTGTCCGTCCGCTTGATATTTTTCAAATTCTATATTTTAGTATATAAATATTTTATTGATCTTGGTGTTTCGTACATGCCACATTTATAGTCTTATTGCCAATGAGATGGCTCGATCATGTTTTGTTTAAATTTGATTTACTCAGCGACAGAACAAAAACTTTTTAAATTTTCTTATCTGTCACGGACGGACAAATTTGCATAAACGTGAATAGAAAAATGCGGTTTGACGGACTATGCATGATATTCACAATATATTTTTTCTGGATTTTAGCAACTGGACTGTTTACTCATAACAATTGCAAACCAAAACATAGAGACAATCTAATTGATCTTTGTCAAAATAAGGGACCAAATCATATATTCTCAAAAGTGTCCGTCCGTGACAAGAAGTGTTCAACGCCCTAATTCGAAAGTGAGTCATTCAGTCACTTTCGGACCTACCAAATAAAACAAAATATCGATTTTATAAACTTAGATATCATGAAGATCCGGCAAGTGGATTACATCATTAAGATATATAAAAATGAATTTTTTTACCCCAATGCTCACTTTAACCAGTCAGGCTCAACTACAACTTCGATTCCGAAAAACCAGTTATGTACAAAGCTGCCCCGCTGATCTTTGATCTTTCAAACTCGTGAAAACTTCAAAGAATGTAATTGTTGGCATATATAGCATGGGTGACGATCCCGGGGGAGGGGGTGGGGGGGCGAAGTGCCGTTCCTCGATTTTTTTTTTCTGCGGGGATCGAAACCCCCTCCTAGATTTTTTTAAATTAATTTTTCTTTCTATTTTAGTTTAGCAGGGATTTGATAGATTATTGTAATCTGCACTTAAAGCTAGCCTTTCAAAAGCGATGTTGGATGAAAATAGATTTAAAACATATATCAAATCGCAGAAGAGGGGATTTCAAAGTCACAATTTCCACTTTTTAACAATAAATGTACATGTATCCCCCCCCCCCTCCACAGGCGAATTTTTATTTCGATATGTGGGGTGTTTCGATTCCCCCCCCACCCCGCCACCCCCCCCCCCCCCCCACATATCTCCGTACTGCATTATATAGTTACTTAACTATGACCAAAGTTTCATTACATCTAATCATCCCGGTAATACCGGACGGCCACACGGAATGAAACTGACGGATAACCCGAAGTCCCGAACACATCCGTGACTCCGGCTATTTCGGTGCGGAGGCATAAAAGTAGCCATAAGGCCCTAAATACATGAAATAAGACGCGTCGTCACATGTGCTGCATAAGTAATATTTTGAAGAGGGAGACGGGGTGGGAAGGAGAGAGGTGGCGGCGGCAAACCGGTATGTTTCCTTTGCTTCTTGTTGACCGCCAATCAGAGGGGCAGCAGTTTTGCACCCACCCCCCATCCGGTCGCTGCCTGATTCATATCCAAATATCGAATGAGAAAATCGTAAGCCCCTAAAATGGTACATGTACTGATTTAAATACCAAAAGTAAAAACGAAAAACAAAGTAAAACGAAACAAATACAACACAAAACAAACCAACCCAACCAACAAACAAAACTATACCACACGAATTTTTGCAGGACACAGCCATCAACCTCAAACCTGACATCCCCGCCAACCTAAGTGATAAAAATCACAAATATTAGCCATTCGACAACGATTAATGCTCTCTCGTAGATATTTCTCAACAGGAGCAAATTGTCAAATGGCACTGCTCGTGTTTTTGATAGTATAATCTATTCTGCCATGATAGCTATCATCATTGTAAATTAGTTTACACTATGTCAATAGCAGCGTCAGATGTTAGTGAAATATATACCAACGTCAGCGAACAAGTGACGTGGGTCTATAAAGCCCCTGAACGAGCAAATAAACATTAATTTTCTTTGTACTTTGTAATTTATACTTTTTTCGGCTTTCCATCTTGCTGAATATCTACAAAATATCTGGCACATGTTTTAGACATCTATTCTGGGTCATTTTTTAAAATGTTCTTGATGAAGCCCCGGATGAAGCATTGCATGATCAAGTCTTGAATCCCCGTTACCCCTAAACTTGGACTAAAGATGTACCCAAGTACCTAACTGTTGACCGTTAGAAATAAGCAGCAAACACTACAATCTCAAGATTTAACTTGATTAGCAATCGGTATCCATAATAGCGAACAAGTTGTTACGTAATATCTGATAAGTTAGGCTGATTATCACCGATGGTTTGCAAACATCATAAATACGTGCAGTTTTGCCCTGAACGACAGAGCAATTTCTGCGTTGGCGAATACCATTCATTGTGACGTAAACATATACGAATTTTGAAGAATAACGGAGCGTGGATAAAAAAAATCTCGCACTTACAAAAGCTTTGAACAAGACAAATTACCATGATCATTATCATTGATTCAGAAATAATTCTGGATATATAGACTGGTGTGTATTTCTTTTATCGGAGCATCGAGGACCATGAAATCGCTGTTTTCGGGCCACAAATATCTGAACTCGTCCCGATAAAGCCACCAGCATGCTCCAGGGCGATCTTCGGAAGCGCATCTCGGAGAACTCGCAGCAAGTGATACGTCACAACGACTGCGCGAAGCGTCTGCTGGACTCGAGAGTAAATCTCCTGCGCAGAGAACATCTTCGACATCTTCGCAACTACGATACCGAGGTTCTCCAGTTGAAATACGAGATCAAAGAGTTTAACAACATAAAGCGGGAGTCGTCGAGCGCAAAAAGTGGTACTTCGAGACCGCGAAATGGTTCTGGCCGATCGGAGAGGGATCGAGATCAACGCTCTACGATAATTTTAACCAACAATTATGTTGATACAGACAGTAAAAACTCGGATACCTCTTTACCGCGATTGAAAGTGAAAACTAAGGATGGTTATGTTGCAAACAGTCGGGAAAATACATCACTACATTCAAACCAGATGTCACTACAACGTCAACAGAGCATTACAAGTGGTGATGACGTCGAAAGAGTGGCGGACGGAAAACAGACTAGTGCGCCAGAACCAAAATCAGACGACACATCGGAACATCTGCCAATGCTACCAAAACATCTACAGCGATACGACCACAGGCGGAGACCAGACGATCACCTCTTCAACGGGACGTTTCGTAACAGCGCCCCGTCAACGCCGCTGTCGATGGTGCACAGTGTCGCATGGCTAAGTTTCCGGGAGCGGCAGAATGTAATGAACTCATTTTATTCCACGGGCGACGACAACGACAAGCCCACTGGGACTTCAAACCAAACCAAAGATATTAATGCAGAAATGGCACAATCGACATTCGCGAAAAAAGAAGCAAATCCACAGAATATCTTATCGGCGTCCGACTCGGCAATATACACGAAGTCAGTGGTGGAAGAGAGGATGCCGTATCGAAATAATTTACTTTCATATTTTAGCTTGAGCCGCGTGAATCCAACGGAACCGAAAAAGAATGAGCAGGACTTGATCGATGTGACCAAACGATCGTCGTCTAAAAGTCGCTTCGGACAGGGACGGCACATCGCGGCACGGATTGAACGAAGACGTCTGCAAAAAGACTGGACCGTTCTGCCAACTTCTGTTTCTGCAGAGTGATGTAACGATGTACCAAATGGAAATTATTGCCACGAATTATGCATTCCATGATTTTTTTGAAGACGTACGTGAGGTTGAGCTGCACACAAGATTGTTTATTGCAAATAACTTTTATGTAAATTTCAAGTTTTCAGCTAATGAGTTAGTTGATGAGCTTATATAATTATATGTCGCAAAGTTTGTCATGCTGCCAAAGGAGGTGACCGAAGTCACCCAATCAATAGGTTTAAAAGACAGAACTATCAAATACTACAAGTAGTTCAAAACAGGTACTTTTACCTATTATTTCTTGTGTGTTTTGTTTGTGATATTTCGATTTCAAAACTATAGACGATGTGTAAAATGTTCTTGGTCTCATATAGTATTATCTACAACATTTGTACACAATGCAGAACAATATAGGAACAAATATAGTATTCTTTCCTATATGGCAATCGATGTGAGTTTGTTTCTTTATTTGGTGCCTAAACAGTGAATATAAAACAATAACAAGGTGTAATTATATCAACCAAAAGAATTACATTCCACCTAAGGCATTAAAGACAAAAAAGAGATATGTAGATCAAGCCAAGGGTGGTTTAGAAAACAAATCGTTTACAATTTGATGATTGAAATTGTTTCATATAATAAACACGAATTTCCGACACAGATCCACACCCACAATGCAAACAAACACAAGCAAATGCATCCACGTGAAAACATCGTGTATGTATATGCAAAATGCACTGACACCAGACGAGTATTGCACAATATTTTAGTAGCGGGTGAAAATGCCGAATTCATTGTTGGATTCTTATTCCTGCAATCTCACTGAATAAACCTGACGTATTAAAATGTGATTTTACGAAACACAAAATCATGTCTAATGATATGGTCCGAAAGTCGTTTACAAATCAAATTGTTCTATTGTCAAGTCAATCATTTTCCGCATTTTTCAAAGTACAATGTCGCCAGATTTCAACTGAATTCATCCCATCTGATGATCGTCTACATAATGTGAAAATCAAATTGTTTTTTTTTTTCAGAGGCTTTTTTTTTTCAAACGATTTCAAGATTTTTCAATTCAAATTTGTCAAGGTCTACACAGTGTGTACACACACAAGCACTAATAGACAAAATTGAATGAAGAACAATTAACCTATTGGAGACTAGGCACGACTTAATTTGTGTTGGGGTCCATGGAAAATGCGTGTTATAGTGAAATCAAATCGTGTCCAACGGGTTAAATTTATTGCACAAATATGAATTGATCAAAATCTGACAACAGACCAACTTGAATTGTAAATTACTGCATTGACTTGACCATTTGTGCATTCCTTCATCCTGAGGCGCATTTGAAGTTAACAATGAATTTGAGTGAACATGTGAAAATGAGTAGGAAACCTTTACTTTGTATAAAATCTGCTTTCTGCCAATACATTTAAACAGAAACAGAAAGACTTGAAATCTAAGAAATATTTGGACAATATAGATAGAACTTTACTTGAAGTGAAAGTTCTGGGAAAAGAGATATTTTTGTTTTCCTGAAAATAATATTCCAATATATTGAAATGTGTTTACATTTCAAGTCACATTATCGTCTGCCTTTGAACTCCTTCCCTACCTTGAGATCAGTCAGCATCCATTACCTCGTGTTTATATTCAAGATAAAATTATTTATTGTTGTGCTTTGCAATAATGCACGCTCACATACCCTGTTTAAAAATACAAAATAATTCATGATTTGGGGAAGAAGTCTTTCTGACCTTATTAGATTATTCCTGAAGTCACTTGGCATTGGGAAGCAGTGGTACTCAACTTTAAACTTTATGGTCTAAATGTATGGTCCATATTCACGAAGGCGATTTAAATTACAAACCAAACCAATTTTGAAACTAGTGTCAAAGTATTGTAAGCTGTTTGTGTCAAAACGACCAAATAGCAAGTTAGATTTCTTATCAGTGGCATACCCAGAATTGTTGTAACATCTTTTCCTTATAATTTTCAAACCATAGGAAGGGAATTTTTGTGCAGAAGAACAAATCTAAATCATTAGTTAAACAATATAATTTTGAAAAGAGATTTCTTCCATAAATGACAATTCTGAGTCAGACATTAGATTTCTAAGTTAAGGCACCGTTATGAATAGGACATCAACATTTTAAATTACAGATCTTTGACCATTTTACTGATTCTTTTCTAAGTGTTCAGACACAAAAGACACAATATGACAAATAAGTTTAGAAATTCATATTCTTTAAAATATTCAATAGGTCTTCATTTTTCCAACATACTTATTTTCTTTGAGAATCTATCAGTTTCATTTCTCTTGTAACAAAATGTGTATATTTTCATTGTACACAGACACTTAAGTTTAGAAAGTAAAATATCTTAACTATAGTACAGTGTATCTAATAGTTTCAAATCATGACACATTTTGTTTCACCTGGATAATTTGTAGTCATTTAAGTGGCTAAAAAATGCACTTCATGGCTTTTGCATCCATCTTGTAAAACTAGAAATAAAATCAATTTGCTGTTTTTATAATTTTTCAAAAAACACAAGATTTAACTTTGCAAGACATCCAAGATTAATTCAGTTTAATTTCAGATGTCTCTCTTTGATATCACACATACAAATAACATCATTCCATGTCCACTAACAATGTGAATAAAGTCAAATGAGCTCACATCTGTAGGGACCACTTCTCATTTAAAGGCAAGGTTCACCCTGACATCAAGTTGGTTTTAATAAAAGCAGAACGATGAGAGAAACATATTGATGTAAGTTTGGCGAAAATCCACTAAAGAATAATAGAGTTATGAGGTTTCAAATTTCTAAATTTGTGACGTCACATGCGAGCAGCTTCCCATATGTTATGTAATATAAATTCCATAAATTGCCATTTCTTAATGGTTCATGATAATTGAATGGGGTTTTTTCATAGAAGCATGTGTAAAATAATGTTTCTGATGATATATTGAACGCACAGTTAAAATCATTTTCAAATTTCTGAGAAAATGGGAATTTTACGGAATTTATATCACATGACATATAGGGAACTGCTCGCATGTGACGTCACAAATTTAAAACTGTGAAACCTCATAACTCTGTTATTCTTTGGTGGATTTTCGCCAAACTTTCATTAATACGTTTCTCTCATTGTTCTGCTTTTATTAAAACCAACTTGATGTCAGGGTGAACCTTGCCTTTAAAGTTATGAAAGCACCTGTTTCACTTGGAATAAAGACACCTGTTGTACACCATCAACACAATATTATGACATAATAGTTGGTTTCTTTTGTCAATGCCTCCGGAAGGCCCACACACATCATACTCTGTGTATAACTTGATTTATGTGCAGTAACAGCCATACAAAGTTAAAAAAAAGAAAAAATTAAATTGAATTAAAAACATAAAAATAAACCTGAATGCATTTTACAAATGTTTTGTTAATGATCAACATTTCTATTCATATTCAGTCTCCTGCTCACATGCTCTGCAAGAGATATGGAACTTTGAGTAAGTGTGCACAGTGTATAAGTGATTTAACTCAAATCCATATCGAGCCCTTGAATAAAAACACAATCATTGATTCACGAGGAAAAATTAAAATTTAACACATTAATTTCACAAACATTTTAGCACTGGCTCCATCCTAAATTAACAGATATCAAAGAATGTATTTATGTTTGACAAAATGCATACATCTAACAATATTGTTATGAAAAGGAGTGAAGCAATGTTCACCCCCATTTTAACAAAAAAAAATGGAATTTTCTACATTATCATGATGGAGTTGTGATTAGGAGGATCCAATTCTCCCTATCGCATATACCTCCCGAATCTGAACGCATGCGGCGCTCTAATTTTTTGACCCTTTATTCTTGGGAAATAAACTTCCGGTGAAAGCAAGCGCGATACACATCGAACGCTAAAGTACTCGTAGATCATGTTAAAATCTTTATTATAATCTCGCGAATAATATTTTTTTCGAGTCCTTCGTCCATATAACAACCTTTCTATTAAGGTCATGAGCGGAGCTATCGGCCGTCCTCACACATCGGCGTTCGCGGTCCGACTCTGCGTGCGCATGGTCGCATTCCTCTATCACGGGGTAAACATTCGCGGCTTTCTTGGCGAGGGTTTCCAGTTCATTCCTTCGTTTACCAGTCGTAGGAGCATTTCTTTCACTAAGAAAGTCATTTAATCGCAAAACAGACATTCATCAAAATTGTTCATCAGGTCAATTTAACTATGAGGTATTAAGATTACTAATTTGACGAGGTTCGAAAATGACACGTTTTGTGCGTTTGACTGTACGATTTACCGGAACCGGAAGTATGTATCCCAAGAGCGATCGATCAGATATCGGTATCCCGAGGTGATATCGCTTAATATCGGCTATATGCGATAGGGAGAATTCACTGATAGAAATTCAATATAATAATCATTCATAGCACAGTGAATATATACAATGAAAATAAACTCTAATAAATCTAAATTTGCATATCATCAACTTCACACTGAATATAAAATTTTTGTATTGGATATCTAAGCAGTACGTCATATTGAATATCACATTTTTCCATTTTAGAAATATGCAATACACTTACATCTTTCTAAAATGAAAAAAAAAAACTTATGTGATATAATGAAGGTCACACATAGAAGGTTGGGGCAGGGGGAGGGGAGGGGGAGACTCTTGCCTCCCCACCCCCCAATTTTATGGGAATTTTTTTTTTCCCAGATTGGCCTAGAAAATGCCATTCCTGGGGATATGTTTTATTCTTTTATATTGTCTGGATAAGCTGCATGCCAACTGGAAGTGTATCTTTACTTTGATTTTCCCATCAGACTGAAAAAAACCCATAAATCATGTAGGTCACAAGTCTGTAAAATTACACTGCCATCAGAAAGCTTTAGTCTGCAGGGCACTCATGTGCGTAGTACTACACTGTATTCTGCACACTACACCTTATCAGCTAGTGGATTACCTTTTCTGTGTAATTTTGATTCAAATTTGGCAGAAAAGAATATTTAGGAAGAAATTTCACTCCATAACCAGTGGAATAATCATCTATTTCCATGAGCTTGAATGTCTTTCTGCTTCTCAAGATTAGCCCTCTGCATATCCTGGAATTCTTTCGAGTCTTCCCACGGCCGTGGTCCACGTATATTATGCCAGGTGTCGAGATTCACCCTTTGATATCGCTGTATTAATGAGAAAGGAAATGACAGAAGCAAAACACACAAAACAATCCTTTAAAAGCCAAGCTAAGAATGATTCCCAGCAAACTGAATCACAAGCTTTGCAGCACTTCTAATTGTTACAGAATTATTTGTGCATGTAAATGTTGATTTATCCAGCATTATCTTCCAAATAGCCAAAATACATACTGGTACATTGTAAAGATTTACTACATGTACTGTGTATTGTATTCCTGATATTTGTTGAACACAATATTCAAATTAGACAACTTAAGTCATCCAATTTATAAACAACTATTACTGATTAAATACAAAAGAAATAGCTCAAAATACTCATAAAACTTGATCAATAAAAGGCATCAATAACTTGTACTGCATTTTAAAAACTGGTATGGTAAAACTACATGTATGATTAGCAGAAATTGGTGTCAATATTCTGCCTCAGCAGAAGTTTCAGCCAAGTAAAAAAATAAAAATCTGCACTAAACACTAAAACTGCATGAAGCATTTTTTTCCATATATAATGACATATCATTATTCAAGGGGTCATTGACTTTCACACATGACATGATATCCACTTTCTCTTGTTTCTAGCATCCTCTTCTTTTAGCCCAATGCTCCCACATTCCCACCTCACCATTTCTTTCCACCTAGACCCCTTCCCCTTTCTGATGCCATCCACTTCCACATCTCACCCTCTATTACAGAGCTATCATCATCCCTTCTTGACCACTTGACAATTATCCCAGGATAACTACAGCTGAAAACCTACCCCTAAGACAACATCTCAGACAACTACATGTACCCATGGACACACTCCCAAGGACATCTACAATAAGACAATAGCTCCAAGGATAATCACCCCCAGTAAAATGATCTCCCAAGACAATAACAACCAGGATACTGATAATTCCCCTGTTCAATCCATCTAGTACATTTACCCTCACTCCTCAACCGAACATAAAAGTACAGATGTACAGCTCAACATCACGTTATCACCTTTCTCAAATATTTTTAATAGCCAGAATTTGCAGTGTTTTTTTTAATATGAAGGTTTTCTTTTAAGTTGATTCTCATTTGAATTTTGCCTATCTCAACATATTTTAGAGTCCCAATGGGACTGAACAGGTGTTAAATCATTGCCTAGGTCGAAGTGGCCACAACTGTAATACTTGATGATCTTAATGGATTGATCTTTTGATCTCTACTTATCAGCTTGGTCATAAAGATGTCATAAATTTCCCACTCTCTATCTGATTTTCTCATTTCCCCACTACATTGGAACAATCATAATAGTTTTGGCCTCCATTTCCCATTTCTCCATATCTTCATCTCTAACATAAAATTGAGTGCAGAACTGTAACTTGAATTTCGTCTAAGTCAAAGTAATTTCTGGGGTCCCCAGAGATTTGACCTAGGTGAAGTTGATTGCAGTTGTCTCTTTTTTAGGGATGGGGGGGGGGGTCAAGGGGTGTGTCAGAGTGAGGAAATGGATTGTCCAGGAGATAGTTTTCTATTATACTTAACAATGTAGAGAGTTGATAATAAGTAAATCATTCTTGAAACATTACTAGACAATGTTTTGTTTTATTTATTTCTATTTCACATCATACTATCACTTTTTACACAAGTCACATAACATACCTCAAATTCTTCTTCTACTGTTGCTTTTTTCTCCTTTTGCCTCTGTTTCATTCTTTCTTCTGTTTCTGGATCAACCTAAATGAGCAAATGTGAATAAATATCAACTTACAATACATAAACATTAAAACATAACATACAAAAAGAGTTGACATCCTTTTCCACACAATCAGTGCAAAATGTACTTTTTACATAAAAATGCATGCAAGAATTTTAATATTCAAAGTTAATAACATTTTGTCAAACCCACATAACACTGGAAGGTTGGACATAACCATTTTTGAAGTATGTGGAACTAGAATGTAGTATTAGGTGTTTTTGCCATCCAGTGCCAAATTTAGATTTTCAAGCAACATGTCCAGATTCCTGAGTATTTTACCTGTGTTTACAATTCAATTCAATTTCAGTATACAAATTCAATATTACATGTAGCAATATAATATGGGAATGCAACTTCATGCTTTTAGTCAAATAAAATTTGTCAAAATGTCTTATGTCAATGCAACAGAAAATGTGCAACTTACATGTATCACAAGGTAACTGCTAAGGGGACAGAACCTACACATTAAGAATAAACCAATACATGTGCTAAACTGGATTGTTGTATATAAATTCCATTACATTTTAAAATGACATAACCTGTGAAACCTGTGATTTATTAAGAAATCACATTGTAACTTTCCACATTTACCACACTCGACTGAAATGTGCAAATTATACATACCGTCTTTCTCTTATCGATGATTTCATATCTGAGTGACCTAAATTCAGTCAAGCCATATGCACCACCAATTATCAGAACCTGTAGATGAAAGTACAGCATTCATTAATCAAGATAAAGGAAATGATAGATGGATGCCCTTCACCACTGGTAACTCCGTTCCCAGCAAAACAGAGAGTGAAAACCACAAAAGTATGTGTGTGTGTGTGTGTGTGTGTGTGTGTTGGGGAGGGGGACCAACATGAAAATTTTTTCACAGGCACAAATTTATTTGCAGCCCAAAAACAGAAACTTATGATTGATGGTAACTGGTCCAACTGGTTGTTTGAACACTCAAAACACCCATCCACCCCTGCATATGCCTGTGGTCATCACACCTAAGAATGGATGTTGAGGATGTAGTTTGCTCAAGAATATAGATGTTGCTGAAACAAAAACAAACACAAAATACGAGTTTGTTTTTTGTGCTTTTTGCAAGTTTTAGGGCATGACCAATATAAAAATTAATGAATATGCTGTTTGCTATATTGAAAACATAGAAAAGAATTTTAAAAAATCATTAGAATTTCTACCTAAAACATCAATGAATGATTTTCAAATTTTGTGAGAAATTGAACCAGAGTACTATCTATCACCATACTATGGCAATTTTGAGTTTTTCTGGTGCAGGCAAACCCTCGTTGCTACGGACTTTTTAAGAACTTATATCGCTGGTTCAGGCATGCGTCACATCTGCTTGAATTTGAATTTGTGGCAAAACATTAAGTGGATATCTCTTCTAATAAATAGTTCACATGCTGTCTTAAAATTCAACTTTCAGATTTAGTCTCATTTATTGCACCTTTTCTTTTGTGCTTATATACAAAGCGTTTTGCATCATTTTAAAGCTATGAATACACAAATATGGACATTTTGAATCAACAGAGGAACCAACTCCCTGTTGCACCTGGAGTCCAATGTCCGTCATTGTCATCCTTTAAACAAAACTTACACAGAAAAAAAAATCCACGGGGGCGGGGCGATTTCGCCCCCAAAATGGCAAAAGTCAAAGAGCCCCCGTACATTGCCATAGGGTTCAATACAAAAGAATATTTGAGACAGAAAAAGTAGCCCTGGCCTGAAAAGAAAATTTAAATTTTTTCCCTGCTATTATGTTTATATTCTGTCCACACGCACGTAGTGCTCCTCAGTCAAGTAAGTGTGATCTCGTGAATGTGTCTTTGTGGAAATTATGCAGAATATATCACAACATTACAGATTACAGATGCAGATACAAAATACTTTTTTTCTGACTTTGCCTCCTACGGCCTACTACGGGAGCTGCTCGTAATTGTATAGCAACAAGCATCAATTGCACTTAGTCTGTGGTTTGTAGTTAGTGGCTTACACCACATGTTACACGAAGATCTATACTTTAGACTATGGCAATCAGACTGTTTGGTAGTACTTTGTTAAACTCATTTTTGGGGCTTCTCATTTTTAACAATATTGACATTGTCGGTCAGCCCCCTGTGCTGTGGCTATGAGGGGCCTGACCGACGATGTCAGTGTTGTTAAAAATGAGAGGCCTCCAAATATTACGGAGACAGATTCCACCGGTCTAGTCTATATAGCCTGTTTCGCAGGCATGATTATTCATTTTTTTTCTCCTTACCGTAATCAAGTCATCAAGCTAGTCATCATGTAGACTGAAAAATCCGTCCGTTCGGAGCAGTTTTTTAACCTTTTCTGATATTTTTTCTTACTGCTCCTCAATGGACGGAAGCCTTTAGTATCGATCTATGCAGTGGTTTGCTTAACCACTGTCCCTATGACAGTTCGGGTGAGGTGCCTCACCCGATGCGATTACAACAAAATAAATGAAGCAAATTCCTAAACTATACAACCTATAGTAACATAAAAATCTCAACAATGCGATAGGATTACCAGCTTCACCAAAAAATGAAGTTTAGTACCTCTTTTTTGCGAAGAAATACACAGAGGTACAGCAATTTTCATGTCGTGATTTAACCCAGGAAGCTCCGGCCCGCAGGGCCGGAGCCTAGGTGCTACACTACACGTTCGCAGACATAAAATGGGGTAGAATTGGGGTAGCCATAGCACCCCAAATTAAAGAAAAATAAAGAAATTACGCACTTACCTCGATTATGTGGATGAAGGTCTATCTTGGAGAAACAATCTTGACATCGATGCGCAAGCTGGACGCTCAAAAAAGCCAACTAATGTCGAGTTCGTTCTCCTGCTTTCAAAATTGAAAACAAAATGGCTGATCGATACCGAAGCGCTAGTGCACGTGTGGTATCGGTATCGGTATCGATCAGCCATTTTGTTTTCAATTAGCAGGAGAACAGACTCGACATTAGTTTCGGCATTTTTG